>JAABKK020027595.1:0-16448 GCA_011634745.2 Catotricha subobsoleta | reverse complement strand
CATCATCATCATCATCATCATCATCATCATCATCATCATCATCATCATCATCATCATCATCATCATCATCATCATCAACGACCTTCTAATACCTTTAACGTAAGGTTCTTTAAACATTTCTTCCATTCCAGTCTATTCCTAGTTAATTCAAGAGCTTTATCTCTATCATTTAACATCAAATCTCTTTCAATTAAATCATCTTTAGCTGAGTCTATAAATCTTCTTCTTAGTCTTTCCCTAATTCTAACGCCTACAAAACTTTTGTTTTGGTAAGTTATTCGTCGGTATTATCGCTGGTATCGGAATGCTTGCTCATTTCCATTTTGCTTTTTTCTCAGGATTGAGTGGAAGCATTGATGATTGACCAGAAATTCACGCGATATCGATTTTTTTTAACATCGCTGACTACCACCGAACGATTTCAGCGGCGCTATTAATTTGCGATAATGAACAACACCGCTGTGATGTGACACTCCATTCAAATTAGATTCATTTTTTTAAAAAACAAAAAGTAACATTTGACAGTATGTAATTTCAGTTCAGTGGCACTAAGAATGAGTATATTATAATAATACTAACTCTGTGATTGCTTTTGATACGTACAATGAAAAAAAGAAATTTGTTGAATGAGACAGAAACCAGTTTTTCTTATTTTTTTTACACCGACAACCACCACAGATCAAAACCAAAACGTAAATATTTTCACGAAATTTGCGTTCTGCGTGCAACAGTGACTCAACCATCAAAGTCGGTCCATTCAATCCTGAGAAAAATAAAAATAAAAGTGGGCAAAAAGCAAAAAAAAAAAAAATTAATTAATATCCCTAAACCTATACTTCTTTTTTTTCAAAAATGAAGTGAAATATGTATAATATAGAAAAAAGCAGCAATATCTTATAATTTTTTTCATTTCACTGTACTGTCTCTTCATCTTTTTATATTACATAATATATGTTAATATCGGTTCACTTATACAATCTAATATAAATAAATATAATAACCATAAATGGTAAATAACCCAAATCGATCTCTATTATAAATTTTAGGGCAAAAAAAAATGTTTATTTATATAATATTTTGCCTACGAGCCATGCAGACATAATAATATATATTAGGGTGGCCAGGGAATGTATGGAGACATTTAACTTTTTGACTTTTGGAGGTATGTTTTCTAAAATTGTTGTAATTGGTGTATATTGAAGATGTTAGATGCCTAAAATTTATTGCTGATATGTTAAGGGGCTCAAAGTTGATTTTAAAGAAATTTCTGATAAAATCAAAGGGGGCGAGTACTTCCCATAACTTATTGGCACCAAATTTTGGATATTTTCAAAATACACCAAATACAATTTTAGAAGGTATGCATTTCAGAATTTGAGAAAGTTGAAAAACTGGCCATCCTAATATATAATACATATATATGAAATATAATATGTATTTAAATAATCGAACATATTACATTTGGGGAATCGTCACGTCATCATTTATCCATGACATGATTTCCTAAGCAAATACACTCTAAGATCACCAAAATTTAAGCTTTTGAAAATGATGATGATGATGATGCTGATGATGGTATAGCTAAAGCTATTTAACCAGAATTACATTTTGTGTTATACAATTTCTATTCTATTGACTTGACTCTATATAAAAAAAAAAGAAAGAAAATCCATAAGCTCTCAACTTGTTGAATATTTAACCAATATTTTCGATAAGAAGTCAATATTTTTATATACATACATATTTTGACCTTCCATACCAAATTACTTTTAAATAAAGACCAAGAAAAAAAGAATAACCAAATAAATCAAAATTTAGCTGAATGTTATCTGCTAGTAAATGAAGTATGGTCGCATTGAATAAAAGAACCTGAATAGCGTTTTATAAAATTTTATATTACATAAATAAAGTTCATCATACTTGAACATTTAACTTATCAGTAGATATTTATAGGATTGCATTTGCAAATACACACAATAAGAAATCAACATGAAAAATTGTTAAGGAAAATTCAAGGAATATCTGCTTGCAAGTGTTACAGAATTATAGCCAAAAATATTCCCATTTTATTATAAGATACTTAAAAAACTACCAATCAAGTGATATCAAAAATCACAATAAATCGGAACAAATCGCTCATCATATACCCAACATCAAATACCATTACAATCCAATGGAAATTGTTTTTAATTTTTTTTTTGTCCATTATAATCGGATATCACAGAACAAAAACCACCAGAAGTTGAAACTAGAAATTTTTGAAAATTGAGAAATTTAGCGTGTAACAGTAAACTTCAACATCTTGCATTGAAAATGAAATGCTCAGTGCCAGAATTTTTCCGACTGCTTTTCTTAATTTTTTTTTTCACTACTAATATTTTTATGAAATTTACTATTAACATGCACTGTTTAGTCGTGACTCGTGAGTGCATGTATCCACTATCACTGCTGTTGAAACCTTACACACTTATTTATCAGCGTGCAATCTAAATATATACCAAATTACTTGTGAGTGTGTGTATTTTTTTTTTCAATGTAGTTTTTTTCTTATTTAACATAAAAATAAGTGATATTTTATTAGAATTCATAGATTAAATAAAAATCCATATTTTTATAGTTACTAGAAAATGCCAACATTATATATTTGTAAATAGGATACATAAAAAATCAAAATTAGATTTGGACTATCAAATTTTCTCTGCATTAAGAGACCAATTTAATTAACTTAATAAAAGAGCATATAATGAGTATATGAGAAAAATTGAAGCAGAGGTCTTAATAGAACCTAAATATCTATTCAGCCATATTAATGATATACGTAAAATTCTTAATTTTTTATTAAAGGGGTTATTTTTACATTTATGTATGTCCCATTGTGCCACACTGTATACTTTTTTTGAGACAATTATTGTTACTAGATATAGGTCGACTTTTTTTTATATATAATTTTTGGTCAAAACATACGTAATTGCACCACAATTAAGATGAAAACATAAGACAATTAAAATTACTTTTCTTTTTTGATGAATAAATCCAAAATACGAATTTGCAAAAAAATTACTTCTAGTGTAGAAAAACAACAAAATATTTTTAAAACTAGTGCGCTACTTGGCAGAAAAACATCAACTGGTTCAAAAGTTGCGCAATGGTTTGTTCATTTCAAAAAAAAAAAATATGACTAAAAAAAAAATCCAAAATACTCTAGATAAGTGGCATGTCTCATTGTGGCACGTGTCCCATTGTGGCACTGGTTACCTTAAATATAAATTTATTGATTTTCACATGTGCAGCAATAAGAGAAGATATTATCTAATATACACTACAAGTAAACTTTAAAAAAAAAAATGTATTTTTTACTTCTTTTTTAAGAAATTTTAAACAATTTTGAAAAAAACTGCTAATTAATTAGTATTACCTTAAAATTAATATTAGTAATCGCTTCTGTTTATTTAAAATTATATTTGTCAAATTTATTGTATTAATTTGTTATGTATGTTCTCTCTAAAAAAAAATCGATTAAAAATGAGATTAATGAATTAAAAATGCTGTGACATAAATCAAATACAAGTAGTGTTTTTTTAAAAAATTAGCAGTGATAACGTTAATTAGAAAATAAACTATATATATATCATTACTCTAATTGTATTCAATTTTAAAATTTAATTAAAATATATAGATTTTTTATTAAAGTAAATTTGCTTATTGAAAGTAAAGCCTTTAGACTGAATTTTAATTAGAAGTATCTAGTATTTATATACTCTGTTGGAAAATAGTATCCTGGGTTATTTAAATCTTGTTTTCAATACTTATTAGCGAAATATCAGAAATAAAACCTATGATATAAAAGATAAATAACTTATGCATATATTTTGAATTTCTATATTTGAAGCATAGATTGTGATGAATGTTTTATTTCAATAATTCTCATATACTTAATTCTTAGATAACAGTTTAATTTAAATGGCTATTACATTTTTTTAAAAAATGAAACTAGATGCCGTCAGGGTTCTAGAATTATATGTGTATATATTTTAAGAACTTTGAAATGTTATATGTAATGTTACAAATGCCTTATATGTGTTAAATAAAAGACAAACACATAACTAAATAAAGAACAATTTTTCTATTTTTCTTATACTAATGTGTAGTCGATCAGCACTTTAAGTACACAATTAAACCATATATTAAAAAAAAACAACATCATTAAATTTTATATGTACTAAGTTACTTCAATGCTCTAAACCATATCTAACAGGCCCTAATTTTGTGTGCAGCTGTACACTATTAGTGCACTTGATTTTTAAACTTCATAAACACTACACTAATTTAAAATACACTACTTAAAAAAAATGTCATGGCATTTGCATACAGTGCGATTTTTTTCGTGTTTTGGAAGAATTTGGAAAAAATAAAAAGTATCTTTTTTCACTTTTCCAAAATACGATTTGCATACAGCGCGGTTTTTTCCGCGGTATTTCGCTTCTTTTTTTTTTTTGCTCTCAACTTTACTTTGAGGCAGTTTTGTAATCGTCGATGGTGGTGGAAGCCTGACCGTTTTTTTTTCCTCCCTGAAATCGAAAGCGTGTGCATCTATGAGTGTAACTGGTTTTTTTTTTCTTAAATTAGGGCCGGATATCTAAACTAGTTTCCTTTAAAATGTGGATCTAAAAAATGAACAGATTTGTGAAAAAACAAAAAGTATTTACAAGAAAATCAGTATTTTTGGTATAATCGTTTGGCACATAATACTGTATGCTTCTATGACTGACGGAAAATTCCAGTCGAAAGAATTGTTTACTTTAATTAATGTTTAATTTAAATTATGTTTTGCAAAAAATAAAGAAATATCAAAACGAAGAGAGAAGTAATTACTATATGTATGTAATAAATTAATGGCTTTATTAATGCTTTGATTACGGTTAAATATTTTATTGCACACATTATTTGAGTGCGGAACTAACAGTAGTAGCTTATAGACATACATTACAGATTATACAATCTAATATTTTATTTATTCAATGTGTGGATAAAAATAGTTATTATGGGTTTTTAAAAAGCCATTATTAACTGACTATGTTTGAAAAAAAAAAAAAACGTGAAGAATGCTATTCTAATTTATATTGTTTTATTGTTTTATTGTTTTTTATTCGGAAAAACACAGAATTACTTCATTTTTTTTTTAAATCATGTACTTATTGCTTAGACAATAATTTTTTTTTACCTTTTTTGGGATTTGGGGAAAATTTACCCCTTTTTTTTCTTTTTTTTCGGCGGTACTGCCGAATTCATTTTTCGAAAATGAAGTCGCATACCAATCCATTGGCAGCATGTTTTTTTTTTTACTTTATTTATTTAGGAATTTTGGGTCAATATGATTAAAAAGTATTATAAAATTCAGACGACCAACGTTTTTATTTTCGCCTAATACAGTCATTTATTATCGTCATATTAATTTTATATCATGCAAAATGTTAAATAAACTCGCTTTTTAAATATTTTGCTATTGTTTTTGGTAAGATATCCCAAAATATTTCTCCTTTTCAAATAATTGACTTAATGAATAACTTCATTTCAAACATGAATTTGAGATAATATTTATGACAAAAAGAATTGTGTTTACAATATTAAAACATATAGGTTTGTATACATATCATGTGCAATGTAAATTTGTGGACAAATATGGAACAAAATGTTGTTTGTATGGAAATATAATATATAACAAAAAGCAATTATGCTTTTAAAGAGCATTTTAAACAACGACCATCATTTCAATCGATCAAACACATTCATGCAAATAGCTAAATATGTCTTCTGTCTGTTGTCATAATGTCTTTTCTATGTTGATAATATAATAATATGCATAACAATTAACAACACTATGAACAAGAACAGTAAGTATACAAAAGCTCATTTTCATTATATATGTAAAGAAAGAGAGAATCACCATCAACATTCCATACATAAATACAAAATTCTTGTATAGAGGTAAAATGTTATTCTGTAGTCGTACACAATAATATTTACCAAATATGCTAATTGTTCTTATGGCATATTTTAAATAAAATGTAGGTCTCTTCAAAACAATTAAAACAATGTAAATGCAAACTCATTCGTTTGTTGAGGGACGATCATTAGTTTCGTTCACATTATAAATGCCATTGAATGAGTGGTATTCTATACTGTGCTGAATGTCCTTTTTTAACAAGACTTTCTAATTAAAGATATTTTTTTCATTTTTTTCTTTCGAGATATTCGTTTTTTGGTACATATTATTTGTTAGGCGAATATTTGGCTTTCTAAACTTTTAATCAGTTTGTTACTTAAATTAAACTGAAAAGTTTTTTTTTTCTTAATTTTTCTTCTTTTTTTTATTTTGTGCTCTTTCGTTCTGCCTGCGCGGGTATATTATTTACATTTCTATAAGTGATTGATTATGGGTTAAAATTAAAATTCTATTATATAATTGATGTTTATAGGCGGAAAATATGGTTTAATAAAAGTTGTTTGCTACGATATGAAAATTTAATCAATAAATCTTAAGAGTATAAATTACTTTTAGTATGGGCTAATGGAAGATAACGGTTGACTTTATATAAATGAAAAAGAAAGTTTTTCGATCTTAATAATTATTTTTTAATTGAAAATTAATTTATGTTTAAAGGGATTTCATTTATGAGATTTATCTTATTGTTTGTTGATATTTTCTATTAAAATCATTTATGCGTACTTATGATTTTGTATTAGGGATATTAATAATTTTAAATTAGTTATTTGTCTTTTCGAGGAGAAACATTGAATAAGAGTAAAGTAGAAAACCACAACAGGATTTTACATTGAATAGAAATTTTTGTTGCGGAAGCAATATTTAATCAATGAGACAGAATCGTTCAATATCGCGAATATATTTCGACGAATGAGGAATTCCTTTCTTTTTTTTTTTTTATTCTTCGTATTCGTATTGAAGCAATTATTCATTATATTTTTATTTGAATTCGATTGAAGCATAACCAAATATTATGCTTACGACTTTATGAATACCTTTTAAATAACAATGTTGTTATTCTGCGCGGTACCAATTCCTCTTTGAATTAACCTTACTTTCCATACGGAAATAGTCTGCATGTTTTCCCTTTAATATTGTTATTTAAATCATATATTTATTGATATTATTATTATTGAAATTGAAAAATGAAAATAGAATAATAATAAAGAAAAAAAAAAAAAGAAGAAGAAAGAAGAAAATATAATAGAAAAGAGAAAAATAACAAATTTTATTTCTTGTTATTTTCTATACAGTTTCATTTAAAATATGAAGAAAAAAGGGAAACATTTCACAAGAGCAATTTTATAAACACGGTTCACATACAACCACTCACTCACAATAGGTATAAATATCTTTATTTTATTTTATTTTTTTTTTATTTTTTACGTTCGCATTTTTATCTGATTATTTATTGCTAAATCGAGGAAAAACTTGTGATAAAATGATGTGTATGTGTGTGTGGGAAAATGCTTTTATTGACCATTTATTTTTGGTTAGCCTTGTTTATTATTTTAATGACATAATAAAGATTAACACTTAAATGAATTTACCACGAAATAAATTTATTATGTAACCGATTATCAATATTTAGTGAAAAGCAAAAATGCTTTTATTGTTTATTATTTATTCGTTTTATTTTAAAAATATGAAAAATTATTTTGTTATTATTGTTATTATTATTATTACATATTATTTCAAAATAAATAATAATTGTTTCAGCATTCGTTTTTTTTTTTTTGGTTTTAGTTTATTTGTATTCCGTATTAATTCATTTGTTCTTTTCTTTTTTTTTAATATATTTTTTTTTTATATATATTTTAGATACACCATCAACAACACGAATACTACCTTTAGTACATCCGTCAAGTCTTCAAATTACATCCCGTGGACGTGTTGTTTTTAATATAATGCCTTCCGGTCAAATGGATTCGTTAAACGATGTTACTTCTTATATCAGTTTCCTGTCGCCTGAATACCTTAACAGTATGGGCAAAAAAATTACATTCATTGAATCGGATATTGAAAAGGTAACATGGATTACGTTTATCCTTCATTTTGAACATTTAATACTAGCTGCTGGTATAACATTTACAAGAATAAGAATTTACCTCGAATCCAATAAAAATAATAATAAAAAAAAAAAAAAAAATCATATAAAATGAGGAAATAGAAAATATAGGAAATTTAATGAAATGTAAATTTATAGCAAAAAAGGCATAAGGTATTTAATGTTCTTCACAGGAAGTAGACAAAACCTTTTATTTTATCATATAACTACGTAAAATATATTTCTATTAAGATATGAAATATAAATAAAGTAAAATGAAAAAAAGAAAAAAAAAAACGAAAAAAATTAAAATGGCATAAATTTATTATACAAGAATTTAAAAATATCACATAAATAGATAACTTCGTCTCAGCTCTTTTCTGTGAATAGAATAGAGGAGCATTTAATTATAGAAAGTTTTAAAAAGGATTTTTTTTTGTTTTTTTGTTTTATTTGCCAATCGTGATAAAGTTTATGTAGTTATGCTTACGAAAACATAATAACACGACCAAACATCGTAAGTGAATAAACACCATAGAACATTTTATTAACAGAGCTATGTTTGCTCTTTCTTATGGGATACAAATAAAAATATTATTATAAAACTTGACACAAAGACTTTTAGACTTGACGTAATTTAAAATCGATTAATGCTCCATAGATGTTCTTGTGTTTGTGTTCTTTTATATAAAATTTAAAAATAATTTTGAGATTCTTCAAATATTCATTACCTAAATGAATCTTTTGACTTTTATTTTATAATTAAAAGCCTTTTAGTTAAAATAAATTGAATTTCCAAAGTAATCTAAACTTCTTGTAATGGAAAGTTAAAAACTGCTTTATAAACATTTATATTATATAATAATTTTTGCAAATGCACTTAAACTACACAACCAGATCTCTAAGATTTAAAGATTTAAAACTCGCACAAATATTTACAAGTATGCAATATGCATATCTATTCATTCGTTTTATTAAAAATGATATGAAATTTATCAAGATTGATATAAATCATGATTTTTTTGATTTAAATCAAAATTTGGTCATAAATCAAATTAATTATATAGCGCATTTAAAAGTGGCAAAAAAAAATTGAGTACATATAAATATTACCATTCAAAATTCAATTTATTCTGAAGAAAAATAAAATCAGTAATTAAAGTAAAAAAAATAAAAAAAAAATAGCAAAAATGTTATGTTTATGCTACTTTAACGTCATCGTCCAAGTTCCTATCAAAATAACAAAAAAAAATGTTTTTGTCAAAAATTGATTTAATTCATTCCATCTTTGATTCAGACATTGATAATAAAATAATTTATAATTTCAAAATTGAAATTATTTTTATTAAACAATAGTTTAGTGCCAACATTGGTCACATAAATAACATAAAAAGACATTAAATATAAATCATCAGAGCTACATATTCAAATAAATAAAATAAATACGATAAATAATAAATCAGTTGCAAAATTTTATAATTGTTTAAAATTTGAATCATTTTATCTAAAAATAATTTCAATTTTCCATTGCCAATACGACCAGAAATGAGCTTGAACTGAATATAATTCATACATTTAAAAATTTAAAAAAAAAAAATATTCAGCGAATGTAAAGTTTGTTTAAGCAATCCAGAAATTAAATTTGCTTTTGACCTTAATTTATCTTGGAAATAGAAAATTATCTACTTTTGTCACACAACTTGCAAACACCATTTTTTTCTATCATTTATTTATTTTATTTTTTTTAAACGGCACAATCACAAATCGATTTATTTAAAATGAAATAGAATTGCTAAACAATAATAATTTAAAAACTTTTAACGATATTTCTATATGCTGTTTCTTTCTTACTCTTCTTTCGTTTGCTTCTATAGCCGTCACAACATACATTACATTCAAACTTGAATAATTCTCGTAAAACACGCAACATAAAGTTGTTATTTATGATTATGATTGAAAATAAAAAAAAATTGAAAGTAATGATAAGTTAGATAGGTAAATTATATTCACATAGGTTGGCAGTTGGTGCAAATTGTACAAACGACAGTAAAATATTGAATATATCTACTTAAAATTTATGTCATATGCTGTTGTTGCCTTTTCCGGTTTGATATGAACCATAGCGTATTTATAAATTGTATGTAAAATTTTAAACGAGAACACAATAAATAAATTTTTATGGATTCACATGAATATTGAACATAAAAAAGAAAAACGAAAAAAATAACACGAAACGTTTATTCGTTTTTGAAGCAATATATTCCTATTATTAAATATTAACTTTTTTCATTTTCGACTTATTTCTTCTTTTTTTTTGCTCTCTCCTTTAGTCAATTTCTCATTCTTTAGAATTTCTGAAAAATTCAGTCTACAACAATTATTGTATTTGAATATTCATATTTTATGTAATATAACAACTTAGATTACTCTTCAATATATTAAAATTTTATCAAAAGAAGGCAAAAAAGAAAAAGAAATAGGAAACGAGAAGACCTAATATCATTATATGTACCATTAAAAATATATACTATAATATACAAAATCTGCCATCAACAACTCAAGTATGTGATATCAAGTATGTAATCACGTTTTCGGTCCTTGAGTCCTATATGTTATATTGTTACAGTGTTATAAAATCTAATATTTGTTTTAGAGATGATGGATTGAACTAAAAAGAAAAAATAAATCCTTAAAAAGTTATATAAAAATAAATAAAAAAATCTGTATAAACTTTTATAAGTGCTAGCTGGGTATATAAACCCTGAACCAAAACAATTTTGATTACATAAAAAAAAGAAGAAAAAAGTAACAAATTTGACCTTAATAAACTCACATAACTTACTTGCTTTATCATTTACTCATTTATTCATTCACACATTTTTCTTTTTTTATGGATTTATTTAAGAATTTAATTGAATTTATTCTTTTCTAGTATTTTTGTATTTAAACATAAATAATATTAAAAATTTCACCCTAAATCAAATCAAATCAACCGAAACTAATTCCCGTAACAATCACTATAAAAGATTAATATCCTATATTGCTTTTAACACATAAAAGCTAATAATAACATATGGAACACAAACAATCAAACGAAAAGATTTAGAAAAAGAAGAAGAAAAAAAATGCGTCGAATCACGAAATTGTCCACAGATAGTCATTTATAATAAATTACATGAAAACATCTTTTCCTTTTACTATGATAAATTTTTTAGTTTATTATTTTTATTTATTTTTTTTTCCTTTCGTTCGTTCTCTTTATTTAGCATCATTGGCAACGAAAATAATAGAAAATGTCAAGTAACAGTGTAACATACAACATAAATCTTCTTAGTTTCTTCTTTTTTTTTTAAATAACAAACAGTCAACCGCTAGTATTTCCCATACGATGCCATGTCATGTCTGCCATAATATGATGGCACATAGAACAATTTTCGGTTAATATTTATTATAAAATAAATTGCCATTTAAAGTACCGATTCTCATTTTTTTTTTTTTGGATGTATGAATTTACAAAAAATATAGGTACATAAAAAAAATATATATAATCGATTTAAAATATGTGTACTTGGTACTAGAAGCACTGGTACATTAATTTGTTATAGTATTTAAACATGCACCAGACAAAATGTATGCTTTGATATAAAAGGAAAATTTGTTAAAACTTTTTACAGTTAAATAAAGAGACTAAACATTGTTATTCTTTTTTTTTACAATGTCAACCATCAACATTGTTTGCATTAAATTATGAAAATTAGAGGAAGCAGTAAACAAAAAAAAATAATAGATTGAAATTTTCAAAATAGCTTCGCTTTAATAATATTTCATTATATGTATATATACTCGTATAATTGAAATTGATTTATATTGCATATTGGATTAAATATGCGCACAGTAATTTATCAAAAACTTTCGTGTCTAAATCACATATTAATTTATATGTGGATTTGAACTTTAGAATTGCTTTACTGATTGCTAGGATACACTGGCTGTTGTAAACTGAACTACTTTAAAACAACAATTAATCATGGAAAATTGCGTACATAGAAAGTGTCGTGGCAATTAATAATACTTGTGTTGTGTGTGTATACCTTGGTATTATAGTTTGTATTATGATAATACATTAAATTCCTTTAATGACATGTAACATAATCGGTCAATTATGTTTGTGTTAACATTAATTGTGAGACAGGCTTTCCACTTAATTTATAGATAATAATTTTGTAATAAATGAAATAACTTTTCTAATATGTTTTTTTTTTCTTTATTTTATTTGTTTCTTTTATGCTTTATCTATGGAATCATGTTTACAATGTCAACAGATGTGGATATATTCGCTTGGAATCACTCTTCGTCGAACAATATACTCAACTTCCGCATCAAATCAACAGCGCAAAACTTTATCAGGCACTTGTTCAGTATTGCCGCCAAATTATCAAAATGATGACATTATTTCAACTAGAACTAAAACAAATGCACCTGTGTCCTCCTCATACTACAACAATAATAATAATCATAATAATAATAATGATAATGATGATGATGCTTATAATGGCAGTGATAACGTTACCAACAATATGTACAAACATTTAACATCATTAGACTATGTTATACGAACAATGTGCACACCAAATTTACATTATCGAGCCAGTTTGATGTATTTACTAGATGTAAGTATCTACTGAATAGCGAATTTTGCTTCTTTCTGCTTCTTTTTTTTTTTCTTAACTTCCTATTATTTATTTTCTCTTGCTTTTATCCTTATCAAATAGTTTTTTTTTTTTTTCAACTTTTAGATGAAAGATATGCATAGAAAATAATAAGAATAATAATTCAATTCTTAACTCTTGAAGCGACGATGATGAATTGTTTTTCTTTCTCTCTGAATTTTCTAATATTTTTCTCTTAACAATAAAATTGTTATTTTAAATACACCCAAAGCTTCAATAACACAATAGACCATTTTTATAAATATATATATAAATAAATAAATAAATACAAAAAAAAGAACCCACGCCACGCTTAGACATTTAAAATGAGCTGTTTATTCTACATACATCGCCTCAACCAGCTATGTCAATAAACCCAAAATAGTTCACGTGACTAAATGTTAAGAAAATAAACCGTTTTTTTCTTCTTCTCTACTTTCTTATATATAATAACGCGTGGAATAATAATAACGTTTGTTCAGAAACGAGGCCTAGGAATACAAAGAAATTCTGGCTCTATAAGAAGTTTATAGTCTTTTATATATATTGAAACTGATAAATAAGGTTCCCCCATTTGCTAATGTTTAAATAAGTATATCTAAGCTAGAAATATCAGTATGTTTAAGAATTTAATGAAAATCAGAATAAATGTATCAATAAAATATAGTTAAAGATCTAAAATTCGAATTTATTTATGTTCTTCCTAAAAGTTACACATCATTCAAAAAATTAACAGAATTCGGCAGCATTTCAAATACAAATATTTGAAAAAATTATTTGAAATACTTGATAGGTAGTTTTTCCTTTGTATTTGAAATACTAGAAATATATTTTTGGAAAGAATATAAAATACAAAATACTTTTCAACCAAATTTCTTTTTTGCTTACTTTTTCTCACTTTTAAAGCACATATATTTTACAAATTGTCTCTTTTCCATTAAATAGTAAAAAAAAAAAAAATTAAAATATTGGTTTTTTTTTCATCTTATTCTGTGTTATAAAGAAAGGTGTAAAATATTCCCAATATATTTTCTTCCCGAAAATAATATTTTATAAGTACAACGAGAAGAAAATAATCTAAATACATAATACCAAAACTTCAAATAAAAGCAAAATGTCACACAAAATTTTGATTTCTTAACATCTTCTTAAATAGTTCATCAATAATTTTCTTCCACAATATTCTAGAAATCGATAAAACGCATGAAATTTAACATAATATACATTATATATGTAAATATTTAATTACTTACAAATTATTAAACAACGAAATAAAGTTAAATTGATTTATATAACACTTTTATTTGATTCATTTGTATTCAGTATTCAGTTCATTTTTCATTAAAATAAACTAAAGGAAAAAAAAAAAAATTCTTTGGGATCGAAGATAAATCAGACTAAATTATATGCTTCATTTGTGAAACTGACATTCATAAAATTCAATAAAGTTAACGATCAATATTAATTTTTAAATATTAATATTATTCACTTTTGTTAGCAGTTGGGCTAACCGTAATATAAATCTTTTTGTTATGTTTCCCATTTGAAAATATGTTTTTGAAAATATTGTATTTCAAGTTAAAAAAAAAAAAAATATTTCTATTTTGTATTTTGTCGAACAAAACATTATTCTAAAAGTATTTTATATATTTCAAATAAATTTTAAACAGTACTTTGTGAAAGTCTGAAAATAAATCAATAAGAAGTATTTTAAGCAGAGAGAAAAAACCTGGCAAAAAAAAATATTCCTTAGGGACCTTCCTTTTGAAATGAAGATGTATAGTATACCAGCCGTGCGTTATCCAATGTATACACCATATAACAATTATCCTTGCGAAATATCTATATTTATTTTTGTGTACAAAAAAATAATAATAAAAACCCAAATAAGATAGCGATTAATCGGAAAATTTTGCTGCTGGTCCGTTATAAGACATTTGTATTTTTCTTTGTAATGCACAAAAGTAGAATGGTAAAGATTTTCGTATCTTCCTATTTTTTTTTTTTCATGCTTGCCGGAGTTTGAGTCCAAAAGCAGCTCAACACAATATCAAATATTCCTCTAAAGACGTATTACTTATTCTATATAAATACGTAAAAAAGAGAATGAAAATATAGCACATATGACGTGTATCCCATATTGTAAATGTTTGATAGGCAAAAGGTACAAATCAGAGCTATAAAATTTTCGATGACGCATACAAAAAAAAAGAAATGTATTTATATATAATAATACGCACAAAGATTAATATTACCACAATGTTTGAGAATCCAATTCATCAACTACTTTGTAATCCTTGTATCAATTTACTGGTAAAAGTTTTCTGCATACCTTGTATATTTACAGTAGAGATTAGAGAGTGGAGTGTGTAATGTAATCTTATGTATATAATAATTTTCGTATATCAGAATCAAAAAGATTAATAATTTTTTTTTTTTTTTTTATTATACTTTAATAATGAATAAATTGAAGGTAAATTGTAAATAATGTGTGTTAGAGTACAAATGTCTGAATAAAATCGCCCATTTAAATTTAATATTTATAACAATATTTTACTATACACATCCTTCATATAGATATTCAATAATAGATAAACTCGGTAAGCTTTTCAATTTATTGCGAATTATTAAATCTGCGCATTTTAGATTCGAATACATTTAAATCTTTTATCAGTGTAAAACACTTTCAACAAATTAAACAACAGAACCATTGTATTTAATAATAAAGCAGTAAAAGTCTATATATTATGATATAATATTTAAATTTTATAACAGTGAAGCAATTAAAATTTTAACATGAATATGAAAGCTCTTGTTTAAACAAAAAGTATCAACCATTACTACAATGTTTTTAATACCTAGATTTTCATCACAAAAAAAAATAAAAATAAAATAAAATAAGAAAATAGAACCGTACCCAAAAATTCCATCTAATTATATATAATATAAAATAACTGGTATTAAAATACCTAGCGAATAAACTTGAAGTCTGTTTGATTTATTTTAATAGCTATTTGACCAAGTTAAAAAATTGTTCGTTTAAGAACGAATCACTCTTGCGATATGTGTTTAGTAAAATATGCAATTTTTCACCGGAAAAAATACATAAAAGGAGATGAAAAATAGATCAAGCTTTCCATCATCAGCGAAATATTTAATGTAAATCGATTTTAATGTACTTATTGTCTAGGAAGCAAAAACCATATAATAACAAAAGAGCTAACAAAATATTAAAAGTCAGACACTCAACTTAGACTTTTCGCACACTTTTTTTTCCTGGGCAACGGTAGTTACCTTGTGATGCAAGTAACAATATTTTTTGTGAAAAATTGTAATTTTTTGCGGCCCTTATATACAATATACAGAAACAATTTATACATATATACGGAAAAATGCGTTATTTAACGTCGCTTTGTGGAAAACTATACGCTTCAACTTCTAAAATTTATTTTGGTCAATGAATTTGCAAAACAAAACGAGCGCGGGTGGTGGTATGTTTCTAAAGGCTCCCAGTTCTGAGGTCCGCAACCACACCCCAATAAGCAAACTGAAACAGCTGTTTATTTTTTTTATGTCTAAACAGTTTTAAAACTGTTTTAACCGGTGTTTAAGCAACAGTTGTTGTAAAACAGGTTTTAAACTGTTTAGC
>JAABKK020027584.1:0-16448 GCA_011634745.2 Catotricha subobsoleta | reverse complement strand
CAAAAAGCACAGCTCGTCTTGTGTTTTGAATTAAGCAATGAGGAAAAATAGGCAATTAAAACAAAATCCGATCGAATCGAAAAAATATCGGATTGCCATCCCTAATTATGATTGGCTGAAATGGGTCACATGCTATTTACAGGCAACAGTCTGTCTGATTATAGGATATATAAAACTACTAATTATGATAATATAACCGAAAATGTTAAAATCAATAGTTCAACAAACAATAGTTCATGAAATAATTATAATTGGTAACCTAGTTTGAATAATATAAGTTTAAATCTAAACCTTGACCTAGATCGATCCACTTAATATTCATTTATTGATTGCTTTATATGCCTTGCATGACAAATTTAATTCTGTAGTAAGTATTCTTAATGATTAATAAAATAAAGTCAAACCTGTGTACTAAAACCATATGTTTTATGAATATCAACCAAGTAACCAATTTCACTCTAGTCAATGATTTTCTTTTACATCACTAGTAATGGTGTGCAAGTTATTTCTTAACTAATCAGTGTTTTGAATTTTGAGGAAAGAAACTAAGAAAAAAAAAATATTCAATCAAGTTGAAAACACAAGAGTCAATAAAAAAAAAAAATAGAAAAAATAGAAATTAAATTTGGGTGCAAGTGGCAATATTTTGCTTGTGATTTAAAGCCTGACAATGTCCGGCGATGTGCAACCCAGAAAGCGTAATAAAGATAAGAAAAAGAGAAAAGGTAAAATTCTTATTCTATTCTATTTTAGATTCTTTAATAAAATAATTAATTAAGATTCATTTTATGGTTGCATGACATTTATTGAATTATTGTAATATTGTTGATATATTTTTTTCACTAATTTTTCATTTTATCCCATATTTGGTTTATTTAAATAAAAGTTGCCGTTGTGGAGCATGCGCAATTTAAACTTTATTTGTAGAAAATATTTTGAAATTGCGTTTAAGAAAAACAATTTATTAGTTAAATTAAAACGTATTAACAAATTAAAATTTCTTTTAATGAATTTAATAGAAAATATTCACAAATGCGTTTTAATTTTTTTTTTTTTGGCTACATTTTATTTAAGGAATGGATAATTACTAACTTATGTCTTTTTGTCTGTATTTATGAGCTATTTTTGGCTGAGAGACTTAATTACCATGGCTTGCTTGTTCTATTTTAGAAATTTCATAGAGAGTGAATTTTTCATTTTGACTAGGACTTCACATTTCAAAACATTACAATTTTTTTTATTTTTTTTTTTTGGAACATTTGAATCAAAATAGTGTTACCGTAATGTACGCAAGACATTAGAAAATTGAAACTATCTTAATTTATCTTAAATTACATTAAATTGCCGTAAATTACTGAATTTTAAAAATATGCTTATAATTACTTAATAAAATAAAAATTCAGTAAAAAAAAAACCAATTATAATTATGATGATGTATTATTTTAAAAGATAAAAAGACGTTAATTTGAAAAGAATGGCGCAATCTTATGTTTTAATTTTAAAACTTCGGTAATTTAAAATCGAGCGCTGTAAATTTTCTAAGTAAATTATCGATCGATCTGATCGATTCGGTAATTTAAATTGATGGATTGTAATTTACCCGTAAATTACAACTCGTAAATTACCGGCACATCGACGTACGCGAATTTACGTAAGGTTTTCTAACTCGTTTGCGTGGAAAATCCCACGTTTCCTTGAATATGAACAATCATTAGTTTCATAGTAATGTTTATACTATTGGAAATGTAGAATTTTTCACTCAAACAAGCTACGAAGGCTTGCATAAATTCGTGTACGACGATTTCACAAACTCTCTAATATTTGTAAGCCTTATCTTATCACAGCGATAATTTCGTTAGTTAGTTCAAAAATAATCAATCTGTTTAAATTTAAATGTAAAAACAAAAAAAATAAATATGTATGAAAAGTATATAATGTACTTTTAAATAGTCTATGGTCCATGGAATATTGTCTATTTTTCATTTGGCATGAGCGCTACAAATTATTTATTTTAAATAACATTGTGAGTGAAGCGGCACATATTGCACCTAGCTTATGCTTACTTTATTGTAATAAAAATAATTTTCTCAGCGTACTTACCAAATTTAAAACAAAAAAAAAATAGTTTAATTTAATGAATAGAGTAATAGATTATTAACGCATCTAAGCAACAAGTTTATCTCCACCAAACGTTTATTGACCTGACCTAGGCATATGAACGTTTTTCATAATTATAAATATACATTTATACAGTGTCAACTAGACTGTGAAGATATGATAGTTGTTTGTACATTTATTTCACACATTCTTTTCATTTAAATATTCTCATTTGTATTCTTAGACAATATTTTGTTTTAAATATGAATTTTGGGTATTTCAACTATGTATTTCTTGGTCACGTGCTATGCAGCAGTACATACACTGATAAAAAAAAACGTAATGTAATAGTGAAATATGCTGCCCCCATAAGTTAAAAAATAATCCTACAAAACCTTCGAATATCGTATTATTAGAAACATCTTAACTGAATCACAAAAACATCAAAATACGTATCTCGAAAATTTTGTGGATACTATTTTTTAACTTATGGTAGTTATACTGTTATAGTATATGTCCCATCTACTATTATTCTATTATATCGTTTTTTACTTCATCCTTTTTTTATCAGTGTATATTCTTCTTTGGTCAATTGTAATATGTAATAGATGTTTTTATTTAAAATATGTTAATATGTACAAAGTATAGTTTTATTCGGTAGGTATAAATTTATTAAATATTTTTCAATCATTTTTATTTTATACTGCTTTAATAAAATAGATCTGTAACTGCAAGTGTATAGATTGAGATAGATAAATAGATAACTTATATGTGAGACTATTAGAATCAAAAGACGTTTATTCCATTTGCACTGACAAGCGATTTTGTACCATATCACTCTATACAATTAGGATCAAAAACGCTTGCCAACGCAAATGGAATAAACGTCTTTTGATTCTAATAGTCTCATGTAATCTATTTGATAAAAATAAATTTATTTAATATTTGGATATATAGAAATTGGAAATCACAGAATTTTGTATTGTCTTGAAAATGGAACGATAATTATTAAATTATATACTAAGATTTGTTTCCTAAATTAACAAATTGATTTGTTTCTAAATGCAACAAGACGTACCTAACTAACTATTTCTCTGATTAAGAAAAAGACTTGTTCCTTAATTTAAATTGTTGCTTTTTTTATGATTAAAAATATGATATTATATCGTGAACTTTGATGTAATTGTAATTAATGTAATTTATATTATTTGCTTTGCGCAGATGAATCAGATGGTGGTAAAGCTTCAGCTGAATATAGAAAACTAAGTTTAAAAGGTCAGCAGCAAGCGTAACTAATAATTTTCTGTTCGTTTTACTTTGATTGGCCAATTATGAATTTAAAATTTTACGACTGAAATTATACAAAATTAAAATTTTAAAAAAATGATTGTTATAGTTATACAATATATAATAATATTCATTGTACTTTTATATTTAGATGATGACGACATTAAAGAAAAGCCACCAGTACCAAGTGGTGTTCATTCAACTAAAATGGGTCCAGATGATATTCAATTGCATGTACACTCAGACCATGGAACTGGAGGTCATTGGTGTGCTAAATTAATATTTTTTTCATTGATGGCAATCTTGGCTGGTTTAATTGGACTGATTTTATTAGAAAATCGTGGTATATCTGATCGTAAGTATTATACCATTTAATTTGAATGTGTCGTTTTTTTTAATAAATGAATTTTAAAATTATGAATATAATTTAGTGGATACACCATTGTCTGAGTCTCGTTTCGCTGATATTTTAGAAGGTTGGGTTGATGAGAAGCGTGAAAGTCACGATGAACATGATGTTTTGAAATCTTTAACGGAATTAGATGAGCATGGAGACGAAAACGAACCATTTGAAGAAGATGATCATGATGAGGAAAATGATAATGATCACGATCAGGAACATGACGAAAGCGAAGAAAATGTAGACAATGATGAAAGCGATGAAAGCGATGAAAATAACAATGATGATAATGAGGATAACGATGATGGTGATGATAATGAAGACGTAGATAACGAAGCTGATAACGAAGACGTAGATAACAAAAACGTAGATAACGAAGACTTAGATAACGAAGCTGATAATAAAAATGAAGATGATGATGAGGCAATAAATGAACCAAATGATGATGTAGATAGTAAGGAGGAAGAATCAGATAACGAACCACTTAAAAACGATGAGACTGACGACAACGATGAAGATGAAGGTTTCAATGAAGGTGAAAGTGAAAATGAAAATGAAAATGATGACGATAACGACGATAACGACGATAACGACGATAACAATAATGAAAATGATAAATCTCCTGCTACCGATGACACAGCGAATAATTTGAATGAAGATGATGATGATGATGATGATAGTCCCTTTGAAGAGGTAAGTTTTCTGTTTTAACTGACTTTTTTAGTGTTTGCATTTTGTCTTCTAAAATGTCTTGTGATTTGCTTTCTGACTAAAATTAATTATAGCATGTAACCAAATTCCATAATTTAAAACCAAAAAAAATAATTTGTGATGAAAGTGTGGCTTCATGTAAAAATACTAATCTAAACGATATAAGTCAAGAAACAGTCAATAAGGATACACAAAGATCGTCTAAAAATCAGAAAGAGTCAGAAAAGGTCATACAGCCTGTTATAACAGTTCAACAATTTGAAAAACAAGTGGATGAACTAATCGAAAATTACAATAAATTGGCGGAGTCTTTAAATAAGCCGAAATATATTGAGCCTAAAAGCAATATCTTGAATGCAGCAGAATCATTGCCGCTTGAAGAAGTTAGTCCTAACGCGGCCCATAATAACAAAAACGAAAACAATAATATAAAATTAGAAAAACGGAGTATTAACACTCAAGTAAGAATTTTGTATTTTCATTGTTGGTTTTTTTTTTAAATTGTAGAAATTGCGCAAATATATAATAAACATAATCTGCTGATTTCACTAAAATACTAAAACATTTTTAAATTGGTGATGAATGTTTTTTTTTTTTTAAGGAGGATGATGATGATGCATCATTCGAAGAAGTCATCGATAACGACGAAGGTGAAGATTTGCATTTACAAAAATTAGCCAAAAAAGATGAAGTTGATGAAGATGTAGAACCAACAGATGACACTGAAGAATCATCTTCACGTAAGTATATTTTCGTTAAATGTCAAAATTTATTTTTGTTGAATTATTTATAAATTTATATTTATTGATTTTATGACTTCAGGAATAATAATTTTTACCTATTCATTGTTTAAATTCTATTTATATTATTTTTGTTCCATTAAGAATATATAAATACTAATAATATGAAAAATATTTTATGCAAAAATTACGAAAGTGCAAACAAAATAGAATAATTAAATAATTTATATTTTAAAAATAAATCCAACATCATAATGTTATAATATTGCAGTTGCTGTAAAAATCATTGTTGGTTTGGCCCTATTGGTTGTGGCCCATCTAGTATTGGTTAGAAAACCTCAAACGAGTGAGTTTTAATTTTGTTGTTGTTGTTGTGGTTGAACATTTCGCTGCTAAACTTAATGATTTGTCTATATGTTGTTGTGATAATTAAATTTAAAAAAAAAAACACATTGAAATATTAATGAATTCTTTTTGCATGTTTGTACAATATTCTTAAAAGATCGCGCCTAAAACGTTAAATTCAATTTTTTTTTTTTTTTTTAAATATTCCTATATTAAATTATTAATACAATCGATTCAAGTTAATACAATGAAAACTTACGAATTTGAAAATAATGAAATAAACAGATTTGTACATAACTTTTCGTGAATTCTAAAAATATATTTCAGCAAAAACTGCATCATATTAATTGTAACGTGATCGCTAAATTAGTTTTTCTTAAATGTCTAAAATTACTAGTACGTATTTATTTCTTAATTGAATGTTTTCTTCACTCATTTTTTTTTTTTTTAGTTTATTTTTCTAATTTCTTTCAATTAGAAATAGTGATTTATTTATTTTATTTTATTTTTTCTTTGCACTTTCTTATTTTTTGTGTAACGCATTTGCTTGAATAATAAATATTTATAGATTTTAAGATATATTCGTTATATATTCTGTGGCAGAGTCTTTCAATGAACCTAATCAGCCTTCGATTTTAGTGCATTGTAGCAACATTTTCGTTAAATGGATTCTTATCGAAAATGAACACAAATAAATATTAAATAGTTCAATTTTACACCAAGTGAAGATTTAAATTTATTAACTACATAATAACAAATAATGAATTTAAAATATTACTAGCTGAAATGTTGCTTTTTCGCTGCCTAAATAATGTTCTTGAGTATGTTTGGTTCGCACGAATTTGTGGTTAGAATGATAAAAACCGTTTATTGTATAACTCTGTATATTAAAAGTTTGCAAATAAATTTAAAAAAAAAATCAAATTTGATATAAGGCGAGCAACCTAACGAACATGAATTTATTGAAGATCTTGAAGAAATGGCTGATATGAAACGCCGCTTAACATTAGTTACAGCTGAAGAAACAGTCCCATCGGACGTTGATGATGAACAACCTCTTGATTATGATGGTAGTTTTTAATTTAAAATTTATTTAGTTAAATGAAATCAAGTTAAAATAAAACTAAAATTGTACGTATTAGACTATGAGGATGAAGAACAGCAACAATTTGATGATGAAGTTGAAAATTATTCAGACGAAGATGATGTCGAAATCGATGAGAATCAAGAAATTATTGTGGATATTGATTCCGATGAACACATCATTCCACAAACCTATGAACAAATGGAAGCACTGTATAAACCAAAATCTAAAATTGAAGAAACAAAGAAAACAGATAAAATAGGGCAACAACAAGATGAGCTTAAGTATGAACAAAGGGTAATTAATGCTGCGAGCGCAGCAAAAGAAATCGAAAAACCGCAACAAGCAACGTTTCAGAGTGAACCAAGCAGGGCAAATATTAAGCATGAAGAACTAGAAAGCGGTGACGAAGAAGAAGAAGAAGATGAGGATGATGAAGAAGAATATTCTGATGAAGAACCATATGATGACAATGACGATGATGAAGACATATCCGACGTTGATGACGCAGATCTTTTGAAACGATTGGACGCAAAATATGGTAAACTACCAAATAAACAGCACAGTGATAATGAAGATGACGACATTGATCCCACATGGACAAGTAAAAATGCAAAATGAAATTCTATTATTGATTTACAATTTTATTTAATTTCTTTTAAATTAATAAGTAATTCAACAAAAAATCAACTTTGATAATAGATTATATCGGTTATGTCAGTTGTTTATAATTAATTTACAAATTTTATGTTGTGTAGAAATTGATAGATCAGGTCCAGCTTCATATCATGAAGATGACATAATAGAAGATGAATTAAGAAGAGCTAACAATCGGCTCGAAGATGTAAGTTTCGAATTTTTGCCATTATTTAATAAATATTTTTAAAGAATTTCACCTAAATTCGTTAAATATATATTTTCTAGGAGTTTGATTTCCAGTAAATCAGAATCAATTAATATTTGTTTTATAATTTATGTGTGTGTGTGTGTGTGTGCGTGTGTTAGTGTACTTTACACATAAGAAACAGAATTTCGAAATCCGATTTTTCGCACTTACTTAATTCGCATTGAACATAATTTTAATTTAATTTGTTGCATTATTATTGATATTGATTAATATAAATTATATGGTTTTTACTGGCAAAAAAATACTCATTTAAAATCAAAAATATATTATAAGCAAATCATGATTCAAACTCAATCAAATATTCGCACCCACTAATTGAATATTTCATTGAATTTAAACACGATTATATAAATTTAGTAAAAGATTAATAATTCAGCCAAGTAAGTTCCTATCAGTGGATATTTAAAAACCTACCATTTACTTAGTATCCAAAAAAGAAAATTAGAACATTACGAGATGGCGTTAAAAAAAAACTAAAACAAAACAAATTTATCGTTTTATTGCTTTCTATTTTCAAAATCTGGTTCTATTCTTTTGACATATATCATTTGATGGTAACATATATTAACAAAAAAAATATAAAAAATTATTAGAATATATATATGCTTTTAAACTTGTGTGTGTGTATTGTTGAGTTTGTGTGTATTTAAACCAGTTTTTCTATACGTACTTTAGAAATTAGTATAGATAATAAATATAACAAATAAAAAAAAAAACTCAACCAAAAAAGTGTTTGCAGTTTGGTAGCATAGATATTGTAAATTAATTTAACCAAATTTGTTTTAATGTAAATTAATATGTATTTATTTTATTTTCCTATACTTTATCCAATCAATATTTTATTAATTTTCCTTATTACCGTTTCCTTATTCCCGTTTCCTTATTCCATTATGGGTACACTTTGCTGCATGATTGCCTAATAATATTTAATTTTGGCTGATGATTTCCATTTTTGAACTAAAAAAAAAAAAATGCCAGGATCCTAAGTCTGCCGTGTCCCTTTTCGAAATCATACTTCAAGCACGTCCATCTTCACCAGGAGCATTATATGGTAAAGCTAAATCATTAGATAGATTATCTGAAGAAAATCAAAGTAATTCATTGCTGAAACGTGCAATTGATGCTTATTTAAAGAATATTGAACTTGGACCGAAATTAAATGATAGTCATTTTAAGGAGGTCGCAGAAAGATGTATTGATCGAATGAGATTTATAGGTAATATTCATTGTCGTTATTAACTAATAATTATATTAAAAGAATTTAATAACCAATTTTAGTTTAGGTCAACATTTGAAAGCGGTTTCTGTTCATGAGAAGTTAATTGAAAGATTTGATGATGATCCATACTATCGCAATCAATTGGCTGTTACTTATTTACTTATTAACCGGTAAGTATGTGAAGCATTATTTCGCTATAGGGATTTAAAATATAAAAAAATGGAATGACTTCTTTAAGAATTGCTATTTTGTCATAAACGCTATTATATGCTATCATTCTCATCATTTAGATATGATTTGCCGCATGTATTACTTCCTAATAGCTAAGCACTAAATTGCTTATTTGAATTAAAACGTAAGCAATAGTTTATTGTTGGGTGATATAAAAAACGTATTTATGTTTTATCTTTTATTCTTTGTAGGCTTGCCGATGCTAAATATGTTTTACATGGAACATTACAGCGATGGCGCTCTGATGGTTTTGCGGCTGTTCATTATGGATTCGTTCTTAAAAATTTAGACAATGATCTCAAAATGGCCGTTATATTTTTACGCGAGGGAATAGAGTCTGGTGCCAATGGTACAGATGACGGAAGATTTTACTTTAACCTAGGCGATGCTTTAACACGTTTAGGAAAACCAGCAGAAGCTCAAGCTGTTTATAAGCAAGGCGCGCAAAAAAAATTATTTTTATCTGAACATCAACGATCTTTATATAATGTTGTTCATTTAAAAACCAGACCATTTTGGACAATTTCTGAAAGCGGTTATAAACATCATTTTCGAATACTTGAAGATAATTGGTTGCGCATTCGCGACGAAGGTTTAAGTGTTCTCAGTAAAGAAGGATATTTTACTGATGAAGTGGAAAATTTACGTGATTTTGGCGATTGGAAGCAATTTGAATTATTTGCAAGAGGACAGAAAAATGCAAAGAATTGTGCAAAAACACCATTTACTTGTAAGATCATTGAATCATTTCCAGCTGCAAGATTATGCAAGCGGGGTCAGGTTAAATTTAGCGTTATGCATCCAAAGACACATGTATGGCCACATTGTGGTCCAACCAATTGTCGACTGCGAGCGCATTTAGGTCTTAAAGTTCCACCAGATACTTACCTGCGGGTGGCTACTAAAACTAAGTAAGCTTTCTGTTTGCATTCAAATCATTTTGAACAATTTTTAATTTACTCACTTCAATTTCAGAACATGGACAGAAGGTAAAGTGCTAATATTTGATGACAGCTTTGAGCACGAGGTATGGCACAATGGAACTAGTGTTCGCTTAGTATTCATTGTGGATGTATGGCATCCAGACTTAACCGAAGATGAAAGAAATTCATTGTTTCCTATTTAATTATCATTAAATAAAAATAACAGAAAAAAAAATACAAAAGCAATTATAACCATGACCAATCAAGGATATTGATCGCATCATTTATATTATTTAATTAAAAATAGAAACATAAACCAAAGGCAAAAAAACTTTAAATATTTAGTATGAAATTTAATGACAGAAAAATTTATTACTTACGTATACACTAGAATTTAAGGTGTGTCAATTGCTTTAAAAAATATACCGCTTTTAATAATTTTAAATTTTAATTAAGAGACCATTTGTATTTTGAGATATCTATTTTATAAAGAAATTTTATTGAAAAGTATTTATGTTTCTCTATTTTAAATTAAACAAACAATCTGCGGTGTATAAAATTCTTAAAACTCAAAGTGCAATCCGAGTATAATGGGGTTGGGACAAAAAAAAATTGTGGTGTTTTTATTTAACTTTTTGGTAGAGAATTCAAAAATATTATACACGTATTTTTTTTATTTTTTGCTTATTTTTATGGTTTTTATTTAAATTGGTTCGAAAGTTTGATCCTATCGTATAAATGTAACGGGTATTTTTTTTTTCCCAACCTCATTGGCTTCTCTCCCATACTGAAGCTATAATGTGTCGCGATAATAAATTATAAATTATACAGAATATATTCCATGGATAATTCAATATCGTAACACATTCTTTATAACAGGTAGGTATTGCCTTTAAAAATACCATTTCACCATATTATTGTGATCATGTATACATAGGCGGCAAAAATGTAGCCTGTAGGTACATGAAATCCAAGAAAAACCCAAAACAATTCGTGCAGCAGCGTTCTAAATCTAAATAATGAAATAAAATAATAATTATGAGCATTTACTAATATTTTTTTAATATAAATATATCAATTTAATAATATTCACTATCGATTTTTGTTGTATTGTTCGCATTTCAATATTTAACGGAATATATTAATGTAATAGAGAGCAGATAATTTTAATTCTACATGCTTGTAATGTTCAGAGCAATTTAGCTTCTATTACTTCATTTTTGAGAAATTTGAAAAATTTCGAAAAAAATCAAGTATTGGTTTGATAAATTTTTTTTTTTGTTTTTTTGTGCACTTTGTATTTTTTTTATTATTTTTTTTCTCCGATGCCTGTGGACGGATTTTGATGGTCAATATACCAAAAGTCGCAGAATTTTTTTCTCTTCTAAAAAATATTTATTTTTTTTTGAACTATTACGTTTTTGGGTCGTGGGACTCAATTTTCTGATTTTTTTTTTGCACTTTTTTACATATTGAGCTGGAACTCGAGTGTGGCCAGGCGGATTTTGATGGTCAATATTTCAAAAGACGCAGAATTAAAATTCTGTAAAAATATTTTTACTGGCCTTTTTTTTTGAACCTCCAGGATATTTTTTTTTGTTTTTTTATTTGTTTGTTTTTTTGTCCACTTTCTTTTGCTTTTTCTTAGAATTGGCTAAACGGATTTTAATGAGTGACCCACCGTTAAACGCAGAATCAAAATATCTTTAAAATATTAATATAGTTTAGTTTTTTTTATGCTGTGGTTTTTGGTTAGAAAAGGCGCAAAAACTATTTTTGAATTTCTTCAAAAAATAAGTATTTTTGACTTTACGACCAAAACACCAAAACAAGTTAAAACTAAAATATATATATTTTGAAGATATTTGAATTCTGCGTCCAACGGTACGTTAATCATCAAAATCCGTCAAGCCAATCGTGACAAAAAGCTTAAAAAAAAGTCGAAAAAAAAACTAAAAAAAAAAAATGATTTTTTGCAAATTTATTTATTTTTTTGTTCATTTGCAAATATGTTTTATTTCGACTTTGATAATATATAGAAATGATGATAATAACTTAGAGTAAGATACATGATAATGTGAAACGATGTCGAAAGTTATTCGAAATTTTCACCGCCCTAGTATATGTAATTTATAGTTACGAAAAATGAAGTGTTGTACCAATGTAGTTGGCAGCTTGTTTTTTTTAAGTTCCCCTTTTAATACTGATCAATCCATGCATATTGTTTATGAGATCAGAATTATAGTATAATTTAACCATCAATTCATCTTGATGATGAATTTACTAAAAAGTAATTTCCTGCCATACTGTAAATAGACATTGTCGATTAGCTATGATGGATGCGCAGGGTATCGCATAAACGTATCGTAGCGATAGACTTTTAACTCTATCAAATTGCCTTATAGTAAATTGATATTGCTAGAAATTATCTCGTTTGCTCTTATTAACGTAAATAATTCAAACAGCCTATATTTGGGATTATTGAAAACAGTGCAAGATCTATACATTTACATATGAGGGGTCTATTTCCAGAAGCGGCAATCTTCATCATTTTTTTCAAGCAATTATATGCCTTATTGTATTATGCAGTAAGGATCATAATTGCTCAAAAAAAATGATGGAGATTGCCGCTTTTGGAAATAGACTATAGTCTAATTTAATTACTGAAATATTAATAGGTTTTAAGATTATGACGTTCAGCGCCGTAACCAGGAATTTTTTTAGGGGCTGCTGTACGAATATTTTTTTTTTTATCGACGATTGCAAAACTGCTTCAAAATAAAGTTGCAAGCAAAAAAAAAAAACGGTCTTCAGTCGTCAAATACCGCGGATAAAACCTGTATGCAAATCGTATTTTGGAAAATTAAAAAAAGATGCTATTATATCTCCAAATTCTTCCAAACCGTCCAAACTCAATACCACAAAATAAACACTAAAGCATTCGTTTACTACGATGTCCCATAGTTGCCGCCAATAATAATTTTGTTTCTGGGCCAGACGTGATGAACTGAGTTGACATTTGAATTTGACGTAAGGCGTGGGGTGATTTTTGAATAAAATTTCATTTTATGTCAAACTTTTTTTATTTTAAAAATGGTAATTTAACTTAACTGATTCGTGCTGTAAGTTGTGACTAAAAAAACACAAATAAAGATTTTTTTAACATTTCATTTTATAAAATGAATAAGAAAAGGAAATGCGATGATTTTAACAACAAAAAACAAAGGAAAATCTCTGATTTATTTAAAGTTAATGTGCCGTGTAAAGTTTCTGTTCCTAATGCTAATGCTTGCGGTAAAAAAATATTTGTACTAATGTTGAATGTGAATGTTGATGTAAAAATGAAAATCAGAGAAAATGGAAAAGCTAAAACATTTATTTGTGTTTCAGCTGATCCAGATATTGATTCGAATTTTATAACATCTCCATCTACATCGACTAGTATTAAAACTAGTACAAGTGCATCAAGTTCGACCAGGACCACTGCAGAAGCTGAAGCACAGAACACAACAATATCTTCAAATTGGAATACGACCACGACGGTTACGACAAATTTTTCAACAGAGACTGAATCTGATAACAATTTAGTTTCAGAAGAAGACATTGACAATCATGTTAATGGTATTATTAATTATTTGGTATTAAAAATTAAATTATACATATCGTTTTTTATTTCTCATTTCCTTTTCTATGGTAAATGGCGTCTCTTTCTTTTAATGCACCTGCATAAATAATTCTGTGAAAACTGAAGAAACTCATCCGTGTTACAAAGCACCTGATGACATTTCGAAAATCGGCGATGACTTCAATGCTGTAGAACATATGAACATATTATCGTCATACAATTTTCCACAAACGCAATATAAGGACCAAAAGCGCTCATGCCAATTAAATTGGCTGATCAGATATCCTTGGCTGGAATATTCTAAACAGAGAAATAGTTTATTTTGTAATCCCTGCAGACAGTTTATTACTAACAACAAAAGACTTGAAATTGCATTCACAGTCACTGGGTATAAAAATTGGCAAAATGCTAATAAAAAAAATAAGGGGCTCGTAAGACATAATAACAGCAGCACTCATTTACATTCAATGGCGGCTTGGTTGGAAAAACAAAATCGTGAAAAGTCTAATAAGGATGTTAGTGAGTTAGTTTGTGGCGGTGTTTTAAAGAAGCGGCGTTATTATATGAATTCAGTTATAGAAGCTATAATTTTTTTAGCCGGCAACGAGCTAGCGTTGCGTGGTAATTGGGATGCTGAGACACGAACGGAAAATGGACTTTTTATGGGGCTATTTAAATTTTCATTGAAAAAAGATAAGGAATTAGTAAAATGCCAAGAGATTATGCCAGCTAATGCCGTTTATACATCTCTACTTATACTAAATGAATTAACTGAAATTTTGGCCAAATCAGTTTGGAATGAAATTGTCAATGAGGTGATGCAAGCTGATGTACCATACTACACACTTTTAGCCGACGGAACAAAAGACAGGAAGGGTAATGAAATTATTTCTGTGTCACTAATGTACATTAAAAATGGCGTACCAAAAGAATCTCTGCTATGGTTCGAATACACAGAAGAACTTGATGCAAAGGCTCTGGCAGAGCTTATTTTTAATTTACTGAATACTTGCGGAATTGAACCAAAAAATATGTTAAGCCAATGCTACGATGGAGCAAGCGTTATGAGCGGCTGCCATGCTGGTTTACAAGTTATTATGCAAAATTTGATTGAAAAAGATTGCCAGATTCCTTATACGCATTGCTTCAAACATGAACTTCATTTGATTGTCATGAAATCATTAGAGATTAATGATGATTTAAGAAATTTTTTCAATCAACAAAAGACGATCTACAACTTTTTTAAAAAGGCAAAAGTTTAAAAACTTTATAAAGGAAAAGCCGTTTTACGTCTTATTGAAACTCGTTGGTCAGGCCACGTGAGGGCTAATCGTGCTCTTTTGAGTAATTATAAAGAGATTGTGGATACGTTACCATTAGTAAATTCAGTCAGCGATGATATAAAATTTGATTGGGAGGACAAAGTGGTGGCAAAAGGAATAATGAACACAATGATTAGTAAGCTATTCTCGTTTCTGCTATATTTTATGAACGATTTCTTAAGTATATTGGCACCAGCAGATAAGATGATGCAATCTCGTGAAATGGGATTTCGGAAAGCGATGCCAGTTCTCGAAAATACGATTAAAAAGATTAAGGAAATGAGAACGGATGAAAAGTTTTCACATTACCTCAAAAAAGGTGTTGAGCTACAAAATGAAGTGAATGCAGAAACAGCATTGACATATAAACCGAGACCTATCAGAGACTGCAGAAGATCGAGTGCACTTACAGGTGGCTTTTTGACGGAAACAAATGGAGAAATAAATCATGAGGATACAAATATTAAGTCATGTTTTCATGAAGTGATTGATATCACATTGGCCGAATTCAATCGCCGGTTTCATAGAAATAACGAACTACTTATGGCAATCGCTGGTGCAACGGAAATGGAATTTGAAAAGCTCGAGCCATTAAAAGAATTGGGGATAGTACTCCCTGAGAAAGCAGAGCTAGAATTAGCTAACGCCGATATGGATGCGAAAAGAGCTAAGCTGGAAGCAAAAAATGAAGAATTAAGAGCAGCAATTGAAAATGCAAATAAAAACAAAGACAAATTTAAATTAAAACAGCAAATTAAACAATTCGATCTTCTTGGAGAAATGTGGAAAATGCGATTTGCATTTCAACTAGCCTATAATTTACTAGCTACAGTAGATACATTTGCCTGTAATACGGCGGTGTGCGAGGCGTCATTCTCAGCACTGGTAAGAGTTGGCGTAATGGGCAGAATAAGTATGACCACAGAAAGACTCAGAAATTTATCCTATCTCGCTTTCGAATATAAACGACTAGAGTCAATTGATATCGATAAAATTTTGAGAGCATTTAACAACAAAGCAGACAGAAACGTACAACTGTACTAGAGAATTCTTTAAGAATAAAAATATACCTCCTTTTTTAAATATAATTTAAATTTGTTGAAAAAATTATGTAATTTGAAATTACTAATACATATGAACCTACTAATGTGCAATATTTTAATAAAATAATTACCAAAGAAAATATATACATTTATATATTTTCTTTGTAATTACTCTGAATGTATTTCTGGTTACGGCGCTGATGACGTTATAAAGTATTAAATGACAGCAAAATATTTGCGCTTACAAAACATCAGTTACATAATTTTGACTGCTGCATTATTAATAAAAAAAATAAAACTGATAGATAGAGGCATAGATGCACACGCTTTTAATTTCAGGAAGGGGTAGACTTGAAAAATTCAGATAGGGTAATTTTTTTCCCATCGACGATCCAAAACTGCCTAAAAATAAAAATGCGAGCAAAAAAAAAACGGTCTTGGGTCATTCCACGCTGAATGCGCCTTTTCTGTAACGATAGTTACCGATATTCAGCATAATTGTTTTTATTACAAT
>JAABKK020027573.1:0-16454 GCA_011634745.2 Catotricha subobsoleta | reverse complement strand
TTTTTAAAATATGTGGTTTCATTTTTAGTCGGTAATATTACCGACAGTATCCATCTATGTATTTCAATATCTTTGTTTAAAACTATATAAATTTGCAAATTTTCACCAAAATCGGAGGTGGTCGGATTTATGGCCGATTAGTTTGATATGGAACTCGCCAATTGTTAAATTTAAACTAGGATTTTTAAAACAATATTAGGTCTAATTTCATGATTTCTGTTATATTTGAATACGTTTTAACGAACATTATTTATATATTTCGCTATTAAAATGTTTATTTGTGAAATTATTCTCGTGCATTTATTTAAACATAAATTACAAGAAAATAAATAAATTAAAATGGAAAAAAAATGACAATAAGCGGTTTTGTACATTACATTCGGGACATTTGCATGTGAAAAATTGGAATTCATACATTAAAATAGTCAGCAAAAAAAACAACTTAATCATAATTTTTCTTTAAATTTTCACAATTTTGTAATTTTTGATTTCGTGTGGAATTAGCCATAAAGGGCTATTACACATTAACTTTTACTGGCTGAACATTCTAACGCTAAAAAATAGTTATTTCATAAACTATTGGTTCGAATCACTTTGGTCCACAAAGAATTGAATTTCATTCTTTTTGTTATATATTACATGATAGATTAAAAATTTATTCAGCAGATGTCAGACTCATTCTTCTTTGTACACCAAAATGATTTAAAAACTTCAATAATATAAATCGTATCGTATTGTAAAATTATGTGTAGAAATTCAAACTCGAACATAGAATAATCTTACCACCAATTAATCATACAATAAATATTGAGGGCATGAACTGATAATATTAATTAAAGAATAAATATTATCAATTATTTTAAAATTAGCATTCTCATTAAAACGTTAAATAAATTCATCTATATATACATATTATACATTATCTGAATTACGTTTCAACAAAGGATTAAGTATTTATTTTATTTCTTGTTTCAAACTGCAACCGCAAATACTGTAAATAATTTATTAATTCGTCTATTTAATACTGTGATGATAAATTGCGTATAATTTTGTTTTCATACAGATGAAAAATACACTTTTAATGATTATCTGTAAAATCAAAGATTTCTATAATTTATGCAAACACCAACCAGCAATTTTTATTTTATAACTAGAACCACTTGTTATGCAATATTATTTATTTATGAAACTGAGCACGTAAATGAAATAAAGACTTCGGATATCGGAATAAAATTATATTCAAGTAATAAAAAAAAAAAAAAATAATTATAAATAATTTATAAGTTCTGATTAATGCTGTTTATAATTTTCTACAATTTTTGTAACTTAATTCGAATAAATTAAAACTTAAAATATTGTTAACACCGAGCACGACGATAGTCAAGTAACAACTAAAATAAATACATTTAATCACTTGTTATGCACGAGTAAGTACCGACTTTTTAGAGAAATAAATAAGAAAGAAGAAGAAAAAAAAACATTTAACCAACAACAATCGCATCAACATTCAATTCAACAGACACAGAGATTTCATTTTCAATTCATAAAATTACTTCTACTATACTAACATGATATTTTGTTTTTCCTTAATATTATTATGTATATATGTATATTGATTCTTAGATAGTGTTGCTGACTGCCTATAATTTTTGTCGTCATGCATTTTTGTTTGTTTGTATTTAAAAGAATGATAATAAATACAACTGAAAAATAATAAAAATAAGAAAGAGTTTTTTGCGGCGAATAATTGACGCATTTTGTAATTATAAATAATATCAAATAACCATGTTTAAGAGAAAAAGATTAGTTATCCTCATAGCACAGATACAAAATCAATGAATTGAATTGTTCATAATTAATAAACAAATGAGTTACTTTTATTATTAAATATATTCCCTAAATTTCATTTAAATGTTTTGCTAAAAAAAAACGATTACGAATCATAATTTTTTTTTTTAAATAACTGACCTTGTCAAATTTCCAGATCAAATTCAAAATCATTTATAAATTTACAATCGAAAATATAAGTAGTGAGAGATATATAGAGTATAATTTATGTGCTTAGAAAAGTACTATAGTTAACTGAGATGGATTATTTAGTTATGATGAAAGCATACATTCAGAGAGGTTTTAATGTAATGTGAACATCCTTTTCAAAAAAAAAATCCAAAACATTCGAAATGATTCAATATAAACGTAAAATTATACATTCACTAAAAGAACAAAAAATTGCAGATATTATGTTACATATACATTATACAATCATGAAAATAATTTATTGTGTTCATTTTTTCTTCACATATCGTTCAAATATAATACATAAAAAACTTTACCACAAAGTATTTAATTTGCCGCAAGCACACAATTCACATATTAAAATAATGTTTTATATACAATTATTTCATAATAACCGGTAAAAACGGTGTATCATGAATGTAACACTATAAATTTACTTAAACACAACACATGTTGATGATGCAGACAGAAACAAGAATCAGGATAAAAGTTATAATTATTAATATCCGTTTGAAAAAAAAAAGACGTGAAATAAATACCATCATTATAAAAAGACCAAAGAAAAAGAAGACATAAAATAATAAACTACTTGCTTATTTAGTTTTCGATGAATAAAAATAAATTTTGCTTAATATTTGCTCGATATTTTTTACGATATAAATAAAAAATATGTAAGTTGTTTTCTTGATTCAATAAAATAGCAAGAAGTTTAAACTTTTTTTTATCCTCTAGAGCATTTATTTATTTACTCAATTGATCGAGGAGCTCTCTATTTTTTATATAAATAAAATCGAATGCTGGTAAAAAGGGTATAAAGTTGGTGGGAAGTGTTTAATTTAAAAATAAAATGTAAGAAGCAAAAAAGAAGAAAAGAAAAAAAGTGGCATTAATTAAAATTTTGTTCTGTTTGCCCATTAAAACGAGATGTTATTTATGCAAAATGAATTGAGAGTTCTATAAAATTCCTCATTGAATGGAAAATCGAATGATCTGCATAAATAAAACAAGCAATCTTTTTTTCCATTAAAAGCTATACCACATAACAATTTAGAATAAAACAGATGGAGTACATTGAAAGTATCAATTAAAAACTCATAAGCTATTTTATGGTACATAATAATTTAAACATTTATTACGATAAAAATATATTACGTTTGAAAATAAATATTATAAATTTTGTGTCGTTTTTAAATTCATATTTAAAATAAAAATTGCGCTTTTCTTTTATAATCAATCAATCATAATTTTAAAATAAAAAACTAAATACATATCTAAAGTATGATGAATGATACAAATAAATTGAATTACAGCCGACTGTTGATAAAATGAACAGTAAGAATTTCTGAAAAAAATTATCGAAAAATGGAAGAATCACAAAAAGAAATATTGAATTGATGTAATTTTATTATAAGCCAGCAAATAGTAATTATATATATTATACTATGTACGCAAAAGAAAAATGCTTATTTATGTGAGTGAATGGAGATTTTCCGATTAATTCTGTTTAAAGTTCATTACGAAAAATTTATAAAATGCTTAGCAATACTGTTTCCAGAAGGTTTATGCATACCGATTAAAAAATAATTTATCAATTTTATGAGCTTTATGCTTATTAAGAGAAATAGGATGGAAAATATTTGTGTGTGTGTGTGTGTGTGTGAGAACTTAATTACCTACAATTAAATGTGAAATGTAATTATAATTGAATGGTTGTAATGTAAAATTTTCATGCAATACGTAATTGAATTGCATCTAGTCCTGGGCGATATAGTACAGTACATACTACACAAGTTATATGTTAATACGTCCCTATGATATGAGAGAGGTGCTAGATATATAAATAAATCATTCGGGCAGGCACGTAATAGAATATATATATTTAAAAATGTAAAAGAATTCAAGTGTTTATGAAATCGCAATTTAAACTTGTCTATGGTACCAAAACGTAGTAGAAATTCTCTTAAAATTTAACAGTTTCTGTCACCATGGATTTCATATTATTGAAGGTACATATTAAAAAAAATTCTACTGTATTAGCATTGGCAAAGAATTATAGATATTTTAGAATTTTCATCAAAAAGAAACATAATAGCAACATTTGAAACGTAAATAGACTCCTCTATATGGAAGATATTAAAAAAAAAAATTAAAAGTAAAGCTTAAAAGTCCTTGATGTTTATCGTTTGATATTATTTGTATTTAATATTTTCCTGAATAATGGTTTTAGAACATAAAAAAATAATTATAAAACACATACAAATGTTCAGTTTTTCAACAAAGAGAAATATATATTATATATATACCTTTTATGCCTGTTGTATTCACCTACTCTTGCGATTAAAATAAAATCTGTTAAATTCAGAATTTAGTAAACAAAAAACTTATCTGCTCTTATCCTCTGGCAATAAATATTTTGATTTAAAAATAAATGGTAAGATACGTAAAATACATAAGTTATACATTTATTACTTATATTTTTTATATATATATATGTTTTTCATCATTGTATGTGATGGTTTTAATATAATAGAAAGTGGATAACTGCTGTAATAAACAAATCCAAAAAATAAAAAAATAAAAAGGAAAAGAGAAAAGAATGAAATGTCATGTCCAATTTATATATCAAACGGACTTCTTATTCAATATGATAAATTATATACAACACACTCAGGTCAGGTACCTACACATTCATTTTGAACACAAAATTGAATACGGATTGAGAAGGATTAAAGAGATTTTTCTTGGAAAGAATTTCTATTTATTTTGTTCAAAATACAATAAATAAAATTGTATATAAAATCACGTGTATGAACGTTTTAGTTTGAACGTTTAAATAATCAATCAATCAATTGTGTTATAATTTATTATGATTTCATTTTTGTTAAGATTAAAGGATTAATCAAAAATAATTAGCTCATTGATATTCGAATAATATTTACATTAAAATTTATATGGCCAATTCTGAAAGTCTAACAATATATTTCGTATGAAATTCATTCGAATTACAAAGAATTATATATCGCATTCTCAGTAATATTCGTACCATTTAGTCACAATTCGAATAATATACATTCAAATGTGAACTTGAGACTGCATAACATAAGCGATTAATATCGTACGAAATAGATAGGTTTTGTCATACAAACGAACGATTTTCAGAATTGACCCCCAGATCAACTTTAAATATTTTTTTTTTAACTCAATAAAATAATAATACTTACTCATCCCTTTCTTCATCCGATAATGATGGTTCAGCACTTCTATACAACGACATCGTTACTAAATTTCAATTTAGTTTACACTCCAACGCACAGATACAACCTAAATTCACTTCACAAATAGAAAAAGAAGAATATATGTAATTATTTAATTTAATAAAATTTAAACGTCTGTGTTTCATTAAGAATTAATTACTTAAATGAACGAATTCCTTAACATAATGTTTATATGGCTCTATTTACAGGGTTATAGAAAAAATTAAGGCAGTAGAAATTTTCATTAGAAAAAATCACGGAAAAAACTTTCTTTTTTTTTTGTGATATGTTATGTTTTACTGTAAATTGATAGATAAAGTACTAAACCAAAAACCCTTACTTTAAATTATATGTATTTGAATTTGTAATCTCATTCCCGATTGATTGGCAAAATAAAAAGAATATTTAATATTAAAGTTATTTGTTATATTAAGGTTTGAAAAATACGTGGAGGGACAAAGAGGTGTGCAAATTAGCTAATCTACTTTCGAGAATACATATGTAGAAATTCAGTAAAGTTTGAAGACAATAAAGCGAACTTTTCTGTATTCATTTATTTCTTGGGTTTGTGTTTTGTGCTCAACTCACTGTATCGTCAACATTTGCTCAAATATGGAGTCGATTCAGCCATTAAAGACTTTTATCAATCATTTATCAGCCATTAACTGATCAAAAATACCAGATTCGTCTACTTTTTGGAAATAATCTGTCTGTTATACTTTATACCAAACCTATCTGCTTTAAATCCAAATCCAAACTAATATAAGCAGTATATCTATAATTTGAGTCTTTATCCAATATCTTAATATTGAGGAATATAAAAATATAATCCAAATTATGTAATATTGTACAACATATTTTTTTTTTTTTTATTTGTATCGACGCATGCTGGAAAACTTCGAATAAACTTATTACTAAACAAATTAAACTAAAGTTGTGTCTGACACAATAATTTCTGTTCTTGCTGATACTGATGTTGATGGTTTATTAAAATTTCATTTGGTTTCTGTCATTCTTTTATGTATAAGTATGTATATTGTATATATATTTATATAAAGTGATGATTATGCACATAATTTATGAAAACTTAGTTATAGCGCTAGACAATATTTAATAGCATAAAATATCATAAATTGTGGGACTTACAGAAGACTAAAGAATTATATGATAGTCAAAGAAAAGTTAAATTAAAAAAAAAAAAAATATTTTGTTGACAATAAATGATTTTGGTTAAGGAATAATAAAATATGTTTCCCCAGTCTTATCTCTTTGATTACAAAATAAATTGTAGTACTTCACAATTATTTATTTCATTAAGTAACCATCATACATAATGATGATTACTTTAATGATAAAATTCGTAAACAAAATAAAAATAAAAATAAAAAATTATTATTGTTATGGATGGAAAAAATAAAATGTAACTATATGCTTTAGTGAACACCGAACAGCTTAAATAGCATTTCATTTGAAGCAGCCAAAAGCTATGGCTTAAGTCCGTCATAAAATAGGATTTTACTTTACCGTTTTCAAATAACGTCAGTACAACGACTGAAAAAAAAACTGGTATAATCGATTTCTGACGGTTTTCGGCTAAGTGAGTGACGAAAAAAGATTTAAATTTGACGAATATCGTTGTTGTATTAATATTAGTCATTGTAGGCAAATATTAGCAACGAAAGAAGTGATATTTTTATGGCTGTATTTTCTTGTTGTATTAACGCGATTTGATAGCCAAATGTAGTCGTTGTATTGACGATTATCGTCAGCAATATTATTGGCGAAGATAAAATCGTTTCTACAACAACGAAAACCGACAAAATCTCTGTTTCTGACCCATTTTGACCAATCAATGACGAAATACGGCAGTGAGAAATCGTGTATTTTAGGGCTATATAAAGATATATGAAAATCGCACTGTAGGGTATGAAATTATATGTTTATCATTTTTATGCCTTTTAGTTTAGTTTACTCGTAGCTAGCAGCAATTTCTTCCATTTAATTTATGAAAAAGATATTTTTAAAAATATAAAATCTATTTTATATAAATCTATGCCCGGTGTCGCAAACTCATCCTTCTCATTGAACTTTTTAATATGAATATTTCCATTTTTATATAATTTCATATTTTTGCTTTCATTTTTAATACTTTGAAAATTGAAATTGACACATTTTCATCTCAGTTTTCATATTAATTTTCATTTTTTATTCAAACCGAATACTTTATTTGGCTACACCGTTACAGAAATGAAACTCGATATCAGAATATTAATATATAGATTATGAAAAGAAATATTTTTTTTCTGTGGTTAATAAAAATCAAAAAGCATTATTTTTTTTTCTGAGAAAAAAAATTCCACATAAAAAATAACCTGTGGAAAGCGACATTGAAATATGTTCTTATTCTACTGGGTTGGGCTGGGTTATAATATTTATGAAAACATAACATAACATAGTATTGTATTATAGTTAGTGAACTACTGTGGCTACAAATAACAAATTAAATTTCATCTGAAAAAAAAAAATTACAGCCAAATATGAAAAAGCTAAAACATTCTATTGAAACTTTGTTGAAAAGAAATACTTATATAGCTTGTTGAAAATATAAAAGAAATTTTGTGTTATTCGTTTTCTCGCTTGTATATAAATTCCCAATTCCCAATCGATGAAGTAACTTCTACTGGTGGTATGTTATTACATATTATTATTGCAAACAATGACATATTTATGTACTCTGCTCTAACATCTACCAAAATTTCATCAGTTTCTATCAACAGACGGTAAAAAATACTAATAATCAAGGTAAATTATTCAATTTAAAATTGTTGCCATCCTTTCCGTTTTTTTCTTTCTATTTTTCATTTACAATTTTAAGAAAATATATTTATTTTATATAAATTGAATTCGATAAAACCATAGAAATTTTCCTTTTTTGAGTTTAGTTAAATAATGCGCATTTATATAAAGGAAAATAAATATTAAAAGAGTAGCAGGTCGAAAACCATCATAAAATAAATTCGAATATCAATCATTCTTGTCTAAATAACTGTTTCGGTATATTCACTTTAATATAAATAAGCAAGAGCATGTATAAGTAATAAATATGTTTTCAATTTCCGAAATGGCGGTAAATAAATAACATATATATATTGTATATATAATACGATACCAAAATGTAAATATTTAAATATTTTTTGTTTTTATTTTTAGGTCAGAAACGGTGTTCACCGTGTCCTGCTATCGTCATCGCATTTTGTATTTGCAACACATTCCGAATATCACGACAGTCAAACAATTTTCGATTGTATTGTTTGCATTTTATCAGCTATCAGGCATAAAAACCAATTATTCTACCGCACAATGATATTTATTTGACGAATAGTAAAAATTAACGATTCAGCAATTGGTCCTCCGTATCGACTTTGGTAAGACTGAATACGACAAAAAACATAAGAAAAAAGATGTTATGAATAAATGGCACTGGCAGGAGTAGATAAATGGTCTCTTTTATAATTCAATAAAGAAAACTTGTTTGATTTTTCGTTATATAGCAACTAATTCCAAAGGGTTTTTTGCCCCTTCAATTTAATTAAATTTGTTTAAAAACTGATGCATTTTATCGTAAAATATTAGAGATATATTGTTCTAATGTGAAAAATTAAAATAAAGTATAAACTAATTCCACAATTCGTTTGGGTGGATAAGTGCCATTATTCTGCTGAATATAATATTTGCAGAACTATTTTATTGGATTTTGTTATTATAAATTCGAATCGTTGGCGTTGCATCACTACTAAAAATATAAATATTCTATGCTATTATATCTTGAATAGACTCACGATAAATTTATATTAAATATAGTGCTTGTAAAATAAGTTTTCGATGGCAGATATAAAAATGAAAGAAAAATACTATGCATGATCCAATTGTTAAATAAAATATTTCAGTATATAATTATACATAACTTTAAGTTAAATAACACCCGATTTGTTCTATATTAATCTATATAGACGTGAACTATTGATTTGTGTTAATATACACTATTCTCGTTATTTAGTAGGTATTCAACTGTACAAATAAAACAAATGTTTGACCTAATTTTCTATTCAAATAATTTCATTCCTTTTTACTTTTTTTTAAAGATAGAAAACTATTGGTTTCGAAAAAATTTCGTCTTTGTTTTTTTTTTTTTGTTTATGCACTTTGGAGTTTTAAAAAATGTTGCCTCAAAGTTTTTTCTTCACCAAAATGAAGTCGGATGAAGTCCATTGGCAGTTTTTATTTTTTCTATAAATGTCTGCAGATTTTATTTGATTTTTTTCTATATACAAAAAATAAAGATGGAACAAATATTTCGAGCATATATATTAAGCTTAAAATGTAGCCTATCACATATAACGCAGCTAATTGTAACAATCTTCTATTAGAACATTTTGATATCCCATCAATATCAATAATGTGGAAAAATGATGAAGCACATTTATCGACAAAACACGTGCACCTATTTAATAGTTTATTGTATTTCGCGATAATTATTTTTATCAAAATGGTTTTAAATAAAACGAGGACAATAATATTTCGAAAAAATAAAAATATATAAAAGTTATATAATATTATAAAGATACACTTTTTGACTTTTATATTAATATTTCAAACAGCAAATATTCAAATCTGAAAAGCAAAACACGTGCATTGAATTTAAATACAAAATCTAAACACTTATTAATTAAGTGGATCAAATAAATGATTGGTTACGATAAGTCTTATGTTACTTTTGAGTTTTTTTTTTTAAGAAAATGGTTGTCAGAACAAACAATAATTTGTCGGTGGGTGTTTGTTTACATGTTTATTTATCTATTATTATATAATTGCTAATCAAAGAACAAACACAAAATATCTAAAGAGCTAGAAGAAGTTGCGCACTTTTATCTTAATTAATAATAAATTAAACAAATAAAGTTTTATAATACCAAAGCACACATACACACCAAAAAATCGATTTTCTTCCAATTTTTTTTTTGTTTTCTCTATTTTCGTTTTTTTTTTTTTTTGTATTCCCAAATAGTGAGTTGACTTAATAAATATATATACAAATGATGATTTTAATAATGTCTTTCTTTAAAAATTATTAAAAGCTCACTAAAATTTGTGAGAATTCAAAACTCAAATTTCCATAACTCAGTCACTAAATTGTCTTTTTGTAAATTCTTTATTTAATTTCCTTAATTTAGTTATTTACTTTATTATTTTTATTTTTGTATTAAGATTTATTATCGATCGACTTGACTAAAGGAAAACTGATTATTTTATTTTTAAGGAATCTCAATTGTGACTATCTGACAAGAAGGAACAATGCAGACTGAGTTTTTGTTCGAATTTTCTTTTTATTTTTTTTTTTGTTGAACACACCCTTCATACTAACCATCGGAATATATAAGGATATTGTAATACAAGAATTTCGATATATATTATTTATATGAAATTTGCCATGCGCATTTATATTAAACACTGCTCTTGATTGTCTCTTTCTTTCTATTTAACCGATGAAAAGTGTATATAACCAGGGATGGAGGGAGTGTTCGCATTGGGGCTAAAAAAGAAAATAATTTAAAAAACTCATCTTCTTAACCCGTATGAGGGTTCATATTCTTTCCCTAATTGTAATTATCAAGATTGTGTAGTTTATTCTTCCGTCTTTCATAGGAAATGGACAAAATATTTCTAATCCAACTGTGATATGCATTCCAATAAAATACAATATACGAAATAAGTTTTATTTTATAATTGTTTATTTGTAATTTAAAATAAATAAAGAATTTAATTATTTACATAAATCGCAATTATATGGATGCGTTTTTTTTTTATTTGCAGTGAAATGGAACCATTGGTTGAAAAATTTTGAATAGACATTTCCATATTATTTTTCATTAAAAATTTACGAACTACCCAGTATATATGCTGTCGATATATTCAGTGTTTTCAATATTTAAAAATTGCACAATGCTGGCAATTCTGATTCGAGTGGCCAAACATTAAATAGAATTAATATGTGGTAAGTTTTTTTCAAAGTCTCCGCAAATAAATTATTCAAATCCGCGCTCACAATCTCGATATATAAATATCACTTCGAGAATTAAAATATTCGTGTTCTTACCGGTAAGAAATTCCTTTGCAGAAATTAGCAAAATCCAATAGAATTTTATTATATATTAAGAACAAAAACAGATTGAGTCTAAAATAATGCATTATTTTATGGAGCGTGACCTCTTCATCCATAAATTAGGTAACATTCTTTGGTTTAGTAAAGTGTTACGCTATATAAAAAAAAAATTATTTCAATATATAAAAAAAAAACGTTACGTGGGCGAATGGCACAAAAAATATGAAAATTGCGTTACTCTTACGTAATATATGGACGTCCCCTTACTTAATTGAATGCATAAGTTTTTGTCTTCTTTTTTATTGCGCTAAGCTTAAGGCTGTTGCCTTGTTCACCTTGCCCTTCCACCAGCCCTGTATATAACAATGTATATTGTATATATACGTTTTTTTCCATAACTTTATTTCATATTTAGAGAACAAATATAATGCAAGTAAGTAGATGATGTATGAATATTTTGTAATGTTCAATATAAGTGAGTTTTGTAAATTACATACATATGTTACTAAAAGCTCGTCCACATTTTCTAATTTTTTTTTTTTGTATTGTGCGTTTTTAAGACAATTAATTTTAATATAATGAACCGAATATATTGTTGATTTGCATTTAAATAACTATTTCAGTTATATAAAATATTTAACATTAGAAATAATTCGGTGATACGGTTAAAGATCATAATTCTTTGAAAAGAAGTCACTTTGAAAGATTAATGTTCATAGATTCAAATATATATGTATTGCATTACCAAAGAAAGGGGTCTTTATGTCTTTGACGCTAACATTTTTTCTTCTTCGAACAAAGCATAAAACTAGTTTTACTTTTTTTTTTTTATTTATTTATTTAGTTTTTTGCAACACGGAATGAATTTAGTAATTTATCGAATACGCAAAATAATTAATGTGAATTATTTATTGACTTTTATTGACTCTTTACTTCTATCGCGCTACATAAATAATTATCTTGTCCAATTCAATAATTAACAGATAAGTTATTCTCTGTTTGACCTTTTTTCAGCATTATAAATAATTTAATTAAATAATGAAACACAGCGGAATATTGTATTTTAAATACAATTTATATACCCAATGTCTGGGTAATTCGCCTTACAAATAACAAATAGATTAATGCAGAAAATTAAAAAAAAATTAATAAAGTTTTGTTTTATGTATATGCAATTCTGTTTTAAAATTGTTAAGTTTACAAAGAGGTACAGGCAGCGCAACATCACGTAGTTATGGTCATGTCTCAAATATTAATAATGTATATAAATACGGCGTTAAATTGATCGTGGTCGCCAAGAAAGTATGTTGGTGGCAGTTGTCAAACTAAATTTTAAATGTAGGACCTAAAAAAAAGCAGGACAGGCTGACAACGTTAATAGAGCCTAACCAACAATTGTCACCCAAGCGATAATTGCCTCTGCACATTGCATTACGGTTTACTATTGCTTACACGAGAATTGTTGGAAAGGCTCTATTGCAGAGTAGAGCTATTACATATAATAGCATAAAAATACTTCGGTACCATGTATCGGTACTGGTATTCCTCAAAAAATACTTAAGTACGCTTTCTTCAAATATTTTATGGTACTTTATATTTGTCAGTACACATATAAATTTTTTTTTTGTATAGATATTTAAATTATAAACTATTGAGTTTAAAATAATTATGATCAGTACAAGCATTGAAATTGCAAATAAAAATTATTAAACTATACATAATTAATTTGAATAAACTTATCAAATCGATTATATAGCAGTGATATCAATTAAAATTGCAGTTTAGGCATTATGTTCAAAAAAAACTTATTACAATGTCGAGCTTTTGAAAAATAAGCAGTATTTCTACTTAAAGGATTTTTTTCTGAAATACTATTGATTCTTCCCATTCTTAATTCGCAGATCTTTTGATAATATCCAAACAGCGACAAATAACTGATGAAAGATTTAAAAATCTTATGTTGCTGCATTGTAAAATGGAAAAAGTTTGCCTTCTTTTTTTGTTCTGGATCTCAGGATTTGCCGGGCGGGTTTTGATGGTCGATATACCAAAAGACACAAAATTGGTTTTTGACAAAAATACACATAAGTACTGACTTTTAATATTTTGTTTCAAGACAAAAAGTCTTATGCATGTTGAGAAATTTTCAGATAGCACCTAATACCATTCGTGACATTTGCAGATAGCACCTAAGCCAGATCACCAACGTATTAATTAAATATAATAGCAAATTGAAATATTTCACAAGGTTATGTATAAGCTCTGAACATACATCATTTTGAAAAGAATTTTCTCTTATCTTATTGTTTTTATTTTAAGTATTTACTTTTTTTTTATTGAATATGAGTAGGTATATTTTTCTGGTTTCAGAAAAATAATTTTATACATAATTTTAATGATATATAAGCACAAATTGTAATGTATTATTAATAGTGAAAATATTTCAAATTACATAAATGTAAATTGTTTGAATGGAAATTTATTAATGTCATCTTCAATGAATACTATATCCAAAATGTATTGTTCTCGCTCATTTTTGTACCAATATTATGTATTACATGAATGGATAATACAAGAAATAGAAATAGTGAAAGTTATTATAAGATAATAATATATAATATGAAACAAAACTCCAAAATATGTATGCAGCCATAATTATAAATAATCCTAATACAATGATATACATTTGTAGTAAAATGTTTAATTTGAAATAAATAAATTAGGTATTTTAGAAAAGAGCAGGAAAACGACGTTGGCAGATTAGATATGGGGTAAGGTAATGGTAGTTATATTAAATATGTTAAATATGTAATTAAAAGGTTTATATTTCAATGCATTGACAAGTTATTTTTTTTTTTATATTTCGAATATTAGTAAGTTTTGTAGACATTTTTTTTTTTATAACGGAAACGAGTAGAAAAATCGAAACCAAAACATCTATATAATATTTTAAACAGAATAAAATTCTGCTTATTTTGGTAGTTCAACGACCAATATATTAATGATCTTAGGGGCAATATTCTTAAAATACTTAGCCCTAGGGCTTTCAGTCGATAGCATACATATGGAGTTCTTGCGTGACTTTTGATAATCAGGAATGAGTTCACCTAATCTTGAAGGATAAAAGCTGCGTATCTTTCAGCAACGTAATGAAAATACGTTCACAAATACTTGATATATAATTCTTGAAAGTTGAAGCACAAAATTTAAAAAAAAAATACCGTTGAAATTTTCATTATGATTAATTTCTACAGCGAACACTCGTAAGTCTGAACGAAAAATTAAATTGACAATTACGATTTGCATATGAAATTTACTGAATTTCGATTGTCCACAAATTGAAAAGTAAATTGCTAAACTTCTTATTATACTATAAATATTATATCTGTTCTAATTATGTATTTGAATTCATAAAATAAAGCATTTAGAAAGAGCTAACACACAAAGATCTTATAAAGCTATCCCTGAAGCCTTAAGTATTCTTGAAACTTGTTTGTCTTTATATTACAGTAAAAAAAACAAGAAAAACTTTTCCGCATAAACACAAACTTGAGTGAAATTTATAAATAAAAATAATAAAAATTAATAACTGAAAAATGAAAAGCAAGATTTGTGAAGACTATATAAATCGTAGGCGCGTGCCTACATAATTTTTATTATTATGTACAAAGGCGAATAATATGAAAATATATAAATATTCAATCTTTATGTATTCAAGTATAAAATATATTCTTATATATCTCAATCAAATTTTATATTGATAATTCTCATTCAACTATTATTTATTTATATTTCTTCTATAATGCTCATTATACTGTTGACATAACATTTTCTCAAATATTTACAAATTAATTATTGTTATTCTATTGGTACTTCATACAATTTATTGATATTATGATAAAAAGTTTGAGGCTTTTTAGTTTGTACAACAATCTTAAATAGATAAATGAATCACTACAAACTATTATAGAAGTTCACGTCAGAGTTAAAATATAAACTACGAGTAGTTTATATGGAAAATACGAATACTATTATTTATTATAATGTTAACTGTCGCTATATAGAGAATTTCTAATAGATATATTTCAGAAATTTAAAATGGTAAGTACATAAAACGTTCGTAGGTGTTGAAAAATAAGAACATTTTCTTCTTTTTGTTTACGGGTTTAGTCTCAAAGGAAAACACTTTTTCTAATATTTATTTTTCATATCTTTTTTAAACACAATAGCACAGCTGTACTTATAAGGTAATGTATAATACATATATATATATATATATTATGTATTATAGTACAATGTCATGTTACTTAGTATGGTTTACATTATGTGTGCCTTCAATCTATTCAATTTAAAATAATAATTCTGATACAAAGACACCAATTACAGCGGGGTTCATGAAAATAAAACTAATTGACCGTTCACCTGTTTCATTAATTAAACAAACCTCCATACATTTGTTTTTGAGAAAAAATATTTCTGCAAATTAAAATTCTGAACCATATATTAGATAAACGTTTCAAAAACATACTATTATCTGGTCTACGGTTTCTACTATACTTTTTAAAATCGTGTCTGTTATTATGTGCCCCCAAGTTTGCAAATAGAGGACGGTGTCTATGTTCTGATATGGTTTTGTTTTTTCTTTTCTCTCAATTTTTGCAAAATCCTCACCCTTGTCCTATTTATTTTCAATCTCATATCTAAATCGACAATGTCACGTACGTTTAAATAAGCATCTGCATGATAAATGAAAAGGGCATACACTAATTTTTAATTTTTTCTTTGTCCCGTCTTGTCCTGAGCAAACAAGTTCCGCAGGTAAAATAATATTGTCATAATATTTCTAGCTACTTTGCACGAAAGTTATACCAAAATCAGGGCCGGTGAAAGGTACAAGCGAGCTAAACGCAAATTTAGGGCGCCAAAAATATAGGGGCGCTAAAAATGAAACACAACAAAAATGACAATGACGTTATTTAGCAGGCATTTATTTATGTTACATTGAATGAAAATTCTCAGAGGCG
>JAABKK020027562.1:0-16454 GCA_011634745.2 Catotricha subobsoleta | reverse complement strand
AATGCGTGATATGTGAACATTATACTGTGGTTGCCATACTACCTGCGCGAATTCGAGTTTAGATCGAACGTAGGTACAATACAAAGTTTTCAGTGTATATGGTTCGTCCATGTTCGAGCAAATTCTTCTAATAAAACCCAGCATCGAGTAAGCTTTTGCAATAACAGTGTCAATATGCTTGGTGAATGTTAATTTCGTGTCGAGTAAGACACCTAAATCCGTGAATTCGTTGACTCTGCTGAGAGCGAAACCGTTGATCAAATAATTGGCAATAAGTGGATGTCTTTTACGATAAAAGGACATAACTTTACATTTATTGATATTCAGAAATAATTTATTTGTATTTATGCATACTAAATATAAATGTGTAGTATCCGTTATTGATATATTTAAAGAACAGTATCGATGGCTTAATGTCGATAGGGTTTAACATATCCATAGCAAGCAATTTTGATATCTATGCATTATGCAATAAAGGATCAAAATCGCTTAACAATGAAAAGTAGATAGACCCTATTGACATTAAGCCATCGATATTGATTTATAAGATTTACCATGCAGAACGACTTTAAACAAATAAATGTATATTGATTTACTTTGCCATAAGTAATGGAATGCCAATCAGCCGGCGCAATAAATTTAATTTCAATGTGCTTTTTTTTCTCAAATAAATTATTAAAAATTGTAAACAAAATATCGCATAAGGACATTCCTATACGTATATTAATCACTTATTTATAAGTCCCTATCATCTACTATTACTAATATTAACTTGTAGGCATGGGTTTGGGTATATGCCATCTGATTTGAAATAATTAAACAAAAAATAAAAAAAAAATGAACAAAAACAAAATCGACATTAAGAATTATTCATCATAACAAACCGTGTATTATATTATACCATATCTATAATTGTAATATAGAGTTGTTGATTTAGACAAGGTATAACCACTGTTGCTATGTATTGATATTATGTATGACAAAAAAAATAAAAATTATTTAATTCACATTGCAATAATAAACTATATAAAAATCATTAAAAATTCATCAAACGTGTCATATTTGTGTTTAACGATCATGATCGCAATGATAATGATTTTGTTAAATAGAGATGCGATTCGAATTATTTACATTTTTCCTTATTATTAAAATGATTGTTATTATTATTGTTGTCCATTTATAAATGCAAAAAATGTTCAAAATGTATTTAATTAAATGAAGTATATTTATATTTATATTTGTTGCTTCTATATAAGTGTGTCTTCACTATTAAATATTTACTGAAAAATGTAAATGAATAAGAAAATAATTGAGTGTTGCTAAGTAAGTTATTATGTGGGCTCTTGTGATTATTTGGATTGGATTCTTTTCGACAAAATATGATTGTATGAGATCCGATGTATTAAAAAAGAAAAAAAAATATGAATTATAAATGCATAATTTTATAAATGTTCTCAGTTCAGTTATTTATATAATTTTATGTTGAAAATAATAAAAACAAGTTTTTAGCAATTCTAAAGTAAAGAAAACCATATAATAGTTTGACATATTAATGATGTGCTGATTGAATTGAGAACTTCCTTTTTGTTTTGCAAGATATTATAGTTTATGTGTTTTTAATTATTGCTTATTTTTACGTAGACATAATCGCACAAGTTTCAAGTAATTAATAATAAAATAATTCATTTTAATACAGTGGAATTTTATTAAGTGAACAGATAAATTAAGCGCAACGAATTATTAATAATTAATTTTTACAACTTTTTGTGTACAAATTGTATATTACTATTGACCGTTTCTCAATTTATAATTTTAATGCTTAATCAATATCAAAATCGCCACCATTTTGAATAAATTGTTAAGATTAGCGTATGCCAAAACCAATTCAAAATTTTCGAGTTTGCACTAATTCTACGCTAAATTTCGACATCTCCTGGTAACTCAAATGTATCGAAATATTTCGATGTGACTAAATATTACGAAATTATACCAATAAGTCAGAAATTATGCAAATATGCCATCTCTGACATTGGCTAAATTGTATTTAGCTTCCATTTAGCAAAAAAATTATGAATTGAGAAACAACCTATTTTTAGTTAAAAGTTCTGTTTTTCGCTTATACTAGTGGGCACTGGATACCTTATAAGATAGTTCATTTATAGACAGTTTTCGCTGCTTTTTAATTATTCTGATATATAAACGGGGTCTTTAGAGTAACTAATTTCACTTCAAAAATCAAAAAGAAAAAAAAACAAATTAAAACAAAGCAAACGATTGTATTTTTACTTCATTTTTGAGAAATTTGGAAAATTTTGAAAAATATCAAGTATTGGTTTGACATTTTTTTTTTTTTCTCCGATGCATCTGGACGGATTCTTATGATCAATATAGCAAAAGACGCGGATTTTTTTTTTTTGAACTGTTTCGATTTTGTATCGTGGGACCCAATTTTCTTTTTTTACATATTGAGTTTGAACTCGGGTGTGGCCGGACGGATTTGGAAGGTGAATATACCTGGCCTTTTTTTTTTGAACCTGGGAACATCGAAATTTTTTTTTTTAATTTTTTTACAAAAATAAAGTCCTGTACCAATCCATTGTCAGCTTGTTTTTTTTCTTACTGAAAAGAGACATGCTTCTCTTCTTTTTATTTTTTTAAGTTTGAGGGTAACAGTATAGTTTCTTGGCAAGTATAATAAAAATATTTAATAAAAGAACGTACGAATGTTTTTTGAAATAATTTAGAAAGATTTTAAACATATTTTGGGTGCAACTTCAATTACGAACATACGTTACAAAATTCACTAATAATTTTCCCAATTGATTGAATTTCATAGAATTATTTCGAACATAAATATAATTATTATACAAATTTATTTCAAACAATAAATTCAATGACCTTCCATTTTACATTGCAGATATAACATGAAAGGAGCCAGTTACATTTAGATTATTATATACGCTATTATTTTGATTAGTGCGTCGTTGCGTTGTGAATTCTAATTTATTGATGGTTTCTTTCTATATAATATATATCTTTTTCTTCTTTTCAATTGAATTTAACATGCACTGGCTTGCATTGAAAATACCTGTTGTAGTAATTTAATAATTCCATAGATATTACAATTTCTGTTTCGTACAAAACGAACGAGTAGGTAAACCAACGACCTAAGTGCATATAATTTTATATTTATCGGGCTAATTATAGGTAAGGAAACTATGGATTAGATTTGTTTTTTTTTTAACCACTTTTAATTATATTACACATACGATGTGCTATGCGATGCACTCACAGTAGGTATCAATACGAGCCTATATAGACATATATTGCCTATTGCTGTACAGAAAATATAAAATTTCAAAGAATAAAAATAATAATGTAAATTGTATAAGAAAAAAAAAATTAACTATAACATAAGAAAGAGCACATCACGGCATCACTTTACACAAAAAAAAAAAAGAAAAGAAGAAGAAGAAATTAAGATAAAAAAAACGAAAACCCAACAACCAAACGATTGAAATTTTATTGAACTGTTCATACATTTATATTTATAATATTGGCAAATAGACACGTATAAGGTATATGAGATACACCTTAATATAAAATATGCGTGCATAATGACCATTTCTTGTATAATATGCACATGATGTTGTTATATAGAGGGACTATGAGGTGAGCGATGTATATTACATATACCTGTTGAGATGATGGTTTCAGATTGGAGCAGAGAAAAAAATGGTAAAATTTTAATTGCATATAGAAGTTGCATGTCAAAGAGATAAATTAAATGCAACGCACAGAATTGTAGAGCGTTTATATAATAATGTAAGTACTTATACGCGATGTTGGTATTTATACTTAGCCTCACTCAACTCAATATTTTATATTCATTGTATGCGCACCAAACTAAATACAGTGATATCTGGTTAATCGAATCCCTCTATAATCTGGTCAGCTCCACTAATCGAATCGAATCGAATCGAATCGAATCGAATGACGATTGATGGAAAATTCCCTATGTTAACTTTAAGAAATGTTCTTCTCTAATTGAAGCATCTCTCTACATAAATCTACTGACATAAAAATTTAGATTTTTCATCTTCTTTAATATATTATAATTTTTTTAAATTATTTATGCCACAGTGCTCTTTAGCAAAAGTCGATGCCTATAATCTCAAGAGAGACCGGTCCGATTAGAAAGTGATCACTGTTTGCATAAATATTGTACATAATTTTTATTTATTTTTTCTTATAGGTATATATAAATATAAAATAAACTAGCAACACAGAGAAGGGAGTGGTTTTTTGAAATTATGTTACATGTTAAAAGAGAAACATTTTCTTTTATAATTTGTTGTAAAATGTACTTACAGTTCACGTACATGAACTACACTACTTATAACTGGAAGGAAATCATTAGTCTTCTTCGGGTACTAATTCAATTTAATTTTTTATTGATTATAGCAACGTATTGGTTGCTAAAAATGGACAATATTGTGCGGATTTGTTTGATTTCGAAATAATTATATCAATGTAAATAATAATTTGTATTCAGCAATTTTCTTTTTTATCAAGACATTTTATGAAATTTTAAGCTGACTCATCATTTTAAATATCAGATGTTAGATTATAAGTATAATTATTATAAATATTTTATTGAGGTGCTAATCACTATAAACATAAGTTAATTGCATTAAATATTTAAATCTATCTAAAAATCCACTAAATGTTTGTAAATTGGAATGAAAGTATTAAAATTTCAATAACATTTAAAATTATGTTAATTTTTGGCAGATAAATCAAAACACGGTTTCAGCTATTATATTACATGTTGCTAATTTTAACTTACGATTTTTTTACGCCAATAATCATGTTTTTTTTTATCATTAATTTTCAAGTATGGCTATTTTAACCTAAATTAAGATAAAATATATGCAAAGAAATTTTCCATAAAACATTTTATTTAAACCACTGCATAGAATTAAGGTTTAAATATTATTACATCCCAATTGTGTTAGTTGTGGAAAAAGATGATATTTAATGTGGACAGCTATCACGTTACATAAAACCGATTAATTGATACCTTTATATTTATATTTACATAAGGATCGAATTTAAGTAAGATATGGGTGTTTTGAGTGACAAAATTTACGAACTTTGTGCTGTTAAAGACAGATTTTACATTTATTTTTCCAAAATATCTTATATCGATTTTCATGAGTTCCTCGAAAATGTGTGTTAAAAATAGTATAGGGTTTTTGGAAAAATTAAATTTAAACATTTTTACCAGCCGCTAAAAGTTCGTTAAATTACCACCCTAATGTAGGTATTTATTTGTCATTATTGATTTATTTGTTGGATTTTAAATATTTGAAAAATCACAAAAAAAAAATGAAATATATATAAATATAAAGAATATAAAAACAATAAACTAAGCGAATTATCGATAAATGCATAAATTCAATATTTCAATTATATGAAAATGTATTTAAATTTCTATTAAGTATTAAATTTACTACATGAATGAAACATAAGACACACCTTACAATATTTAACAAATTTTATTTCATTACTTAAACATTTTATTTGCAGCAGCAATATAAGCAAACATAAAATTCACAACAAAATAATTTATTGGACAAAACTTCAAAATGAAATGTATACATATGAGCAACAGAAACATTTTCTTTCACTTGGTTCATAATCGTGTGTAGGGTACCAGGCCAAATCTCCTTACCTGCCGATAAAAGTTCATTTTAATGTACAAATTACTTACAATTGAAACGATATACTGACTCACTGATTATCTCAATGACTATTATTATACAACATTATAAAGTAGAGTGTTGGAGTTCGTATATACAATGCAATCAATTTGTATATAGGTTGGTGAGTATTTATTAATAATTTGCACAACATAATATACTTAGGTACCACAAATAAATAAAAAAAATCAAGGAAAAAGAAAAAGAGTGACATAAAAAATTAAGTATTTAAAAAATAAAATATAAAATAAAAATACAAGTACATGTAGAAGTACAAGTTGACGTCTTTGACATTTACCCAATTATTCTTATTATTGTGCCCATTTTCACTGCCATAATAAATAAATCAAAAGGAGCTCCCGTTCACTTTTTTTTGACTGCGGTTCTTTTAGTTTTAATAAAATGATCAGAACAGAGCAGGTATGATTAATGTGTCAACTGGATATTGACTTTTTATTTCAATTTTAATGTATTTCATTATACATATTTACTGTGGAATGTTTAAATAACTCAATTATTTTGCTAAAGAAAATAATTATGAATTTAAAAAATTATACCAACATCGATTTTTTGGCACATAATAAATAATTCGAAACAGGTAGTTATCCATTGTGGATATATATACGTAAAATACATATCGGCTTATTTCTCTGATCTGATATTATGTAGATTGATTATCAGATATTACAAATTTGTACTATTGCTTTAACAGCCATACAATATGCTTAAATTAGTTTTAAACATGACTAAAATAAAATTATTATATTAAGGGTATTCATGAAACGTGTTAAAGTCTAACAAACGCGATAAAGTTTAACAATCGTTAAAAATTTATATGAATTTTTACAGATTGTAGCACAGTTGTTAAAATTTAACACATTTGTTAGACTCTAACGCGTTTTTTAGACTTTAACATGTTTCATGAATACCCTTATTATCGACACCTTTTTGGAAATAAGTAAATATGTACTTGTACAGTTGTACACGTTCATAGTTTTACTATCGGGGCCTTGCATAGATTCGGGTATCTAATAAATATTCACATTCGTGGACGTTCATGGATACTGGATATATTCGAAATATTCGCATCCGTGGATATTTGAGAAGTATTCCAAGTAAGCACAAGATTTTTTTTTAAATTTAATGTAAATAAATCTTCACATTCTTATTCATCCGAACACATCCCTCCACATTCCTTCACATCCCTCCACATTCCTTCACACCCCTCAACCTCAGTCCATATCCCTTTACAAAGAGTTGATAATTTTTTTGATAAATTTGAAAAAATCAAGAAAATCGATTTATTTGATTTTATCATAATTTTTTTTTTGATTTTTTCGATTTATTTCATTTATTTTCAAGCAGGTTTGTTAATTTTTTTAACTTATGGAAAATAGTGAAGATTATTGATTTTATTTAAATCGATTTTCATGATATTTTTTTTGATTATAATTAATTTTTCTTTTATTTTTGGTAAAAGTTTAATGTAAAATGGAAAGTAGCATTATAAATTTATTAAGTTTAAATTCAATTTTCATATTAAAAACAAAATTCAGTAATATCGAGAAGAAATAAACATACTTTTTAGAATTGAATAATATAAATTAATAAATATCTATCAAAATCACATACTAGAAAATATAATTTATAATTTTAAGAAAGAGATAAAAGAACATTATTAGACTTTTTTGTTCTTTATATCCCCAATTAATCCATGAATATGGATATGGACACATATAGATTTTGCATATAGCTCTGTTTGACATCCATACTTATCCGTATATATTTAAGGATAACCATGGAGTGCCCTGGTTACTATATGCTTGTATACAGATTTTGTATTATTTTTGGAACATATGATATGAATTTAGATAGTCCCTAAAATTATATTGGAGAAATTAAAAGCAATAAAATACACAGTTATTATGCGGAAAACTCGTGGTTTTCATTTTTCTCTCTTTTAAAAAGATGTTTATTATATTATCCAGCTTTTTCTTCATTATTTCGTTTTAATTAGTGTACATTTTTCGTCTACGATGTTAACGAAATTGAAAAATACGAGTATATTATAAGACATTTGATTGTAAGTCTTATTAGACTAGCTACATTCGTTATCTTTAACCCAAAAATCGTGATTCTTAAATAAAATTATTTAAAACGACTTTATAACCGACAACTTATCACTGGTTTAATACTGTAATTTAAAATATATTAATTATTATTAAATATTGTTTTTCATATGAGACTATAGGAATGAAACAAGTATTAATATTTGATGTGGTCATCAAAACTTCGATAAAACGACGTATAGTAAGTACAATAAATACAGAAAAATGAACATTTCGACTCTAATGCAAAGTGGTATCAACGCTAAAATGAAAATGTTAGGGTTCAGTTATTTGGGTTCGGTTCTTCGAAAAAAAAAATTAGGGTTCGGTTTTAAAAATTATGGTAAAATGAAGATTCGTTTCTTTGAATTTGCCTCATGCATTTCAAAAAATGTTCGATCGCTTCACAGAGTTGAAAGAAATTTCATTTCTATCAAAAATTCTTAATAAAATTATACTTATTTGTTTATATCAAAAAAAAATAATTGTTTTTTACTTTAATTTTGACTATTAACGTTAGAGAAACATTATATATTTCCAAAAATTGGAACATGAATTTAGTGATCATGGAGACGATCAAGGAAAATCGAAACTTAGGTTTGTGAACAATCATATTAAAACATAGTTTTCGGATTTATTGATCGAAATGCAATATTTTCAAATAACAATATGAAATATATCTTTTCTTAGATATTATATACTTCTAAGGTGATTTCCTAAATGAATTAAAAAGGAATTGCGCTTCTCTCTCAGATTCAGAGCTTTCATTTATTTATTAATTCACAAAATGCATCTAATTCGCAAGCATAAATAATTGATACTGAAAATATCATTGTGATCGTTTCATTTCATAAATATCAAAAATTTCAAAAAGTTCTTAAAATAAATTGAATCAATTTAACTTTTATGCAAAAATGAATTTTTCCTTAAGCGCAAAAAATTTTACTTTATTTCTTAACTCGCACAGAAAACTCAGATATACAATATACATAGATCAACATCAAACATCAACTCATATATAATATTTTCGATATACAAAATTTCTGCATTGCATTAATAATATTAAAAATAAAATGTAAATCCTGTCACATCAATATCGTTTAGGTATGTAATTAAACCATAACGCAGCATGTGTCTGACTTAATATTAAAAAAAAAAAACTTGAAATACGTAAATACGACTTAATGCCCAGGTTGGTTTTGGTTTTTTCCTTCTGGATGTAATTTTTAACGATATGCACCAAAGTGTTTTATAAAAAAAAAAACACTTTTCTTATATATGCGGTCTGGCTCACATTTTATAAGTTGAACTAAATGGTTATAATTATTTTATTAAATTTCATGAAGCGTGATATTGTGATAGCAGTTACAAACAAGTGAAGGCTTAATATATTTAATTTTTAAATTCTTTTTATTTTTAATGCAATATTTTTGTTTTAATTCGTATTTAAATATTCGTTTAACACGAAGATTCAAATTTTGAAATGACAAACTCGGAGAATTAGTGTCGGGTTACATCCAAATCCAACTATACGATTGAAAAATATTCATGCTGACCTAACACTTCCTTAAATTTTGAAATGCTGAAATGAGGCTAATGACTATTTATATTATATATAACATATATGTATTATGTATATCAGGGAGTCGAAACGCATTTATTTTTATTCCGGGGTTGAACCCATTTTTAAGCGGATTCGAACAGGGTTTAACAGATAATTTTTTAAGCAAATAAAGTCGTATAGAAAGAAAATTAAATAATATAACATACCCATAATTTTAATTTGTTCTCGGGTAATAACTCGCTCATGGTTTCGTATTCGTATTCGTATTCGTGTTCGGGTTCGTGTTTGTGTTCGTGTTCGGGCTCAGGTTCAGGTTCAGGTTCGATTCCCCGATATACATAAATATTATATATTACTACATAAGACTCTCGATAACGTGAACACAAAATGTCAGTTCATCTTATCGAAACATGACTCTTTTCGTTACTTAAGCAATAATATTTTAGATTCCTTGTTACATAACATTCATAGAAGCAGAATTTCTTGTTATTAGCGGTAATATCTATAGCAATAGCCTCAAAAAAAGTTCATGTTATCAAGACACAGTTCATGTTATCGAGATAGTTCATCTTATCGGGGGTTCAGAGTCTACTGTATTTGCAACTATTACAGCCAAAAAGCAAAAAAAAAAAAATTACGTACGGAATTTCGCATCATGATTTTTTTCTGATTGATCTTTAAAATATTAATTTTCACTCTTTAAAATGTGGCGATTGTTTGTTGAATTCCAAAGAAATAGTTAATCATATCATTTGAATTTATCTACCTAATTTTTAAAATAAATAAAAATAAAAATATATTGATTTTATGCAACAGTTTTACTGGTACCTTACTTTAACATAGCTTAAACCTAGTTCACTGACTTATTGCTATTCCAATATACGCTCATCGAAAATTTTATTGCTTGAATTTTTCTTCTTTTAATACAATATAATACTCCTTTTTATTGCCTTTATCGAATGCATAAAGTTGAAATGAAACCATTGTATTGTAATATTGTTTAAAATGAAAAATACATAAATTTTTGTATATTTGATACACTACAAGCTATTTTCATATACATTTTAAATTTATCAATAAAAATTAACTTCTTTTTATAAATACATTGCGTAGATATTGTATTTACATACAAGGCAACATACTAAATAAAACCAACATCAAATTGAATTAATCAGAATTGAAAGTACCTGCTGCGTATTTTTATTACTAAAATTGTAAACATCCTATTTTTGTTTTTCTTTGAAATAAAAAAAAAAAAAAGAAACAATAATAATAATAATAAAAATTCTATATATTAACCATTTTTAATGCAAAAATCACAGTAGTCCTATAATAATTTATTTTAATTGAAGTTAGTTAGTTAGTGAATCTCTAAAATAAATAGTTATTAATGTGTGCGTTGATTGTGACGCTGAATACCCGAAGTTGTAATATAGCTATATGTGCTTATATTCAATATGCATATTCCATACACAAAAAAATATATAATATAGAATATTATATAATATGTGGAATGAAGAAAACGCAGGATAGAAATTATAATGCTACTGGTTGGTCGCATGGTATGGTCCATATATAATATAAATTGAACAACATCCATAAAGCCAGTAATGGATATTTTTAAAATCAAAAAAAAGAAAGAACAAAAAAATAAAAAACCAACAGCAACCAGCAACCAACAAACACGATTGTAATGTGTTGGTGCACATATAGCTAAAACTAAAACCGGTTCAGTACACTTTATGGTCCCAAGGCGATGCTGCCAAAGTATACAATCTAAATCTGGAATAAGAATAAAGCAGTGCAGCTGGCAACAAGGCAATACAACGACACCGCGCAATATTATTACATTTACTTATGTCTTAAATATACCATACGATCGAGACACAAATAAAATATTTGCTGTATAAAATTTATTTCAATAGATATAATATATTATTATATATGCAATATGCATAATGCATATATTTCATCAAATCCTTATACCAAAACGAATAGTAACAAGAGTTTTTATAGAATATGCATTTTATTTACGATTTAGGTACATGCTGTTGCGAGTTGTGAAGCTGGAGGTGTGGGTACGAGGTACCTACGAAAGTCGTTTTTTATTGCAAAATATAAAATCATGGTAGTGAAACCAAGACCGAGATATCAAAGTTGAAAGAGAAAAAAAATCAACAATAAATAATCGTTATAAAATAAAAAATAAAAAATAAAAAAAATCAACTTCTATCGTAAATACAAAAATATTTACTGTTAATTTTCCGTTCTAGAAGCGAAAAAGGATTTTAGAATATGTCTCATACTTTTCTATAAATGTTCAATTTCGAAGAAGAAATTAAATATATCATCGGACAGAATAATTTAATTCAAACTTATGCATTTATTTAGAATGTTTTTGGGTAGATTTTTAATTTTTGTATAATATCTTAAGCAAATAGTTCAATAAATATTTATAATGTCTCTAAGCAAAACCAAAATATTATGAATAAGATAAATTTAAATATTTATATATACACACTACACCAGGCATTAAAGAATCTGTTTTAAATACCGTAAATAAAGGACAATTTACAGAATTCGAATGATCGTTTAAGATCTATTACAAAATATTTTCCCATTGCTTAGTGTAGCATTTCAGACGCAAATTCTAACACTATTTTTTTTAATATATATTTTGGATAAAAAAGAACCAATTAAATAATTATTATAATTTACAGATCTGAACAACTTTTTTAATATTGTCTTGACGTTTGGACAAAAATATAAGTAAAAATAACTTTGATTCAATGAACCGATTATTGAGCCTTTTTTTATACCGAACGATTTTAATATTTATTTTATTTGAAAACAACATTAACTTTTAATTATGTAATAATGTAAAACTAAGCAGCTTTAATTAAAGGTAAAAAAAAAATGTATCTATAGTAGTTCTAAACGTCAAAATCGATCTGATTATAATTTTATCAGAATATTTGGTAATATTACTATATATTACTTTTTTTCAATAACAGTTTCGGTCACTCTAAAATATAGTATCATTATTATTCTTATTGACCTTTGACCCTTGACCATGACCTTTGACCTTTTGTGGTGAAGATCAGTTTCAGGCACTCTAAAACATAGTATAAGTTTTATCCCGATTGGTACATTAGTTTTTGAGAAAAAGGACATTTGACCTTTAACCTTTGTCCATGACCTTTGATTTTCTTTTAATTGAGATCACATTCAGTAATCAGTTGCTCTACAACATAGTATAAGTTTTATCTCTATCCGTTCACAAGTTCCCGAGATCAAGGGGGGGGGCCAGGGGGGACACAACAAAAAAAAAAAGAAAGAAAAAAAAAATCAAATCTAGTATGCACTTTCATGTTTCACATGTAGTGCATAAAAATATGAGGGAAAAAAATGATAAATGGGTCTCTACGACAATTTTTAATTACATAATAATAAAATTACCAAAATTAGTAAAAATATTACTAATGAAAACTATTGATAAAAATAGAAAAAAAAAATACTACTAATGAAAAACCAGTTATTTTTTATTTCATTTAAAAAAAAAATATACTTAATTATTTCTCAAAATATTTATTAATTAGCATTATAGGATTTTTATTTATTTATTTGCATTACGTAGGACCACTCTTTAATTAAGATTGTGATATTTTATATTATGCTAATTGTAATGTTTAATAATGGTGACAGGTAGAGTGGAAAACTAAAATAAAATAAAATAAATACAGCATATCAAAGATTGTCATATTTTGAAAGTGCAATATGTTCAAAGTGTTTTTTTTTGTTCTGCTGGCTGCGTACTACTAAATTATGTGAAATTTTTTTTGTATAGATTCTTCGAAATCATTTAATATTCAATAAAGTGTATCCAGGAAGATATAATCTAAAGAATGCATAGTTTTATTTGCATAGATCCAATTACCAATAATCATTGACTATTTGTTTAGAGGGTGCACCAAATACTTTCTCTTATTGATCAGTTGCAATATGATATAAACGACGCGACGATCACTTAATGATATCAATAATAAAATCATTCAATGATTTTTAACAATCACAGTTTTATTCAATTTGTAAAATAGACTTTCATCTCAGTATTATTATATTGTTAACTAGATTGCTTGTAAGTAATAGTAGTTATAATAATAATAATAGCGACTATACATAATCGCATAGATGTATTTTATTGCTTTAAATATGTAAAAGCAATTCAATTTATTTGTTGTTTTATTTTTCGCGTTCTATTTTTTTTTTACTTATTAAACCACGCGCCACATTATTTGTATTTATTCTGTTCCAGCTAATGCTATGTTACAACCAACAAAAATGATAATTTGAATCGAATTATTTATGTATTTGCATTTAAATGCGTTAAAATCTTGATCATTATGTACAATACGATAATTTATCACCATCAATTTAAAAGCGAAATATATATGCGATATGTTCGACGGCAAGGCAATAAAAAAAAAAAAAATAGAAAATCGAAATAATGCAATTCCCTCTACCAAATCAAATATGTATTGTACTGTTCTGTGTAGTGTAGTTATGGTATGGGTACATAAACAGAAAACCTAATAATATATTCAGATAATATGCAATCATTTCTCTGGACAAAAAAAGCACACACTAACTGAAACTGAACGCAATTTGTATATATTCGATTATTTATAGCTTTATTTAGTAGGATCACTCTCTATCTATACTTACATATAAAAAAAAAACAAAAAAAATATACTTATAGTTATAGTCATAGCTGTTTTGCACATTACACAGTTCACATAGCACCGGCACTTAGCGCAGACCACTTTTTTCTTTTTATTGTCTCATTAAAAAAAAAAAAATTAAACAAAAACCAAAGATAAAAGAAATAAAAAAGAAAAATGTTCAAATAGCGTTCATCTTTAGGCCTTCCTTCCTCTTACATATATTATTATTAAATATTATGCACCGATCAGTGCACATACAAATTATAAACATTTTATTTTATTTTATTTTTTTATTTCATTTTTTATTTAAATATACACAATGGGCTGCAAAGTGATTTTAAGGAGCGCATTTACATTAAACATCGCAAACAAAAATACAAAAAAACCAAAATAAAAACACCAAATAAAAATAATTTCTCGTACATAAAACGCATACAACATATAATAACTTTTAAAAAGCCATTAAATAATAATTTAATAAAAATGTATTTTGCAACAAGCGCGTAAGTACTTATACATTTTTATGCACTTTGCTCATTTTTTTTTTTTTATATTATAACATATAAATGTTTTTTTTTTTTATTCTTTTGTGTTTTGTTTGCGCGCGCAATGAAAATAAAAGGTAAATTACAGGTCAATCATATTATTTTGTGTTCATGTGCGGTTATAAACACATCGTAATTTTTAAGCAAATTATTTTTTTTTTTTTTATTATTATTTACCAACCTTTTCTGTATCTCTCTCTATCAGACATAATTTTAAATATTATTCTTTTTATACAAATTATTTTTTTTTTATTTTAAACAGAATAAAAAAGGAAAAAAAAACTTCTTTTTTTTTATAATAATTTATAAATAAAATAATAGCAAATTAAAATATTTTACGTTTACACATTGTTCGAGTATGAAAATATATATTTTGGTACTTTGCGTTGGTAACTGGTACCACTGCACTCTGCCTATATTTATATTTATATGCATGCACCGCATCCACAGTCAGTATAGACATTATTATTATCATTATTATTATTTATAAGCATCGGCAAGTCTCCATGCATCAACAAAAACTGTACTTTGAATATATTTTTAATTTAATATTGGGTTTCGAAGCCCTAATTACTTTTATGTATAATAAATTACATTAAGTTTGTAGTACATGTTTTCTTGTAAAATATGGCTTAATAATATATTAGTTAGTTCATATATTTAGAGGTATGGACATATGAATGGTTTGCCTATAGATATGGTTATGGGTTTGTTTATGTGGTGACGAAATGTGTCAACTGTAATTGGTTTTTAATATTTTTGGTGATGATGGATTGTGTGTTATGATGCACAGAATAAAAAAAAAAAAGAAATGAGGAAAAAAAAGGAATTAAGATGTAGCTATTATTATTGTTGGTGATTAAAAAAAAAAAAGTTCAAATTCGAAGATAATTTTTGAAAGAAAAGGCAATCGAAAAATAATTAAATTCTCTTTAAAGTCAAAATTAAATTTTCAATGGGTCTTATTTATATATGTACATTAATTTGTTTGTAATGACTTTAACTTTGGGACAATGAATTTATAAAACTTTCGGACTTTTTCAATTTTGTAGATGCTGTATATTAACGTGATACTCGATTGCTTGAATAAAAAATAGCTTAATAACCTTTTTTTTCTTGCTTGTTTTCATTTTATATATTTTGTATATATTTTAAAGGTGGTACAATAACTCAAAATTAATGTAGCGATTTATACTTACAGAGATATTACAAACAAGAAAATTAATCCTCCCCCTAGTTGGGAAGGGGGTTCGATAGTTTAAAATTAATGTAATATTGATTAGAGATCATCGATTTTTTTATATCGTTAATAAAAACTTGACTGACCATTTAAAATCTTTTGCTTGTTCTCCTGATTAATTTTTTGTATAAACATATATTTTTAAAAATCGTCTCCGGCAAAATTGTTTCGGCAAAATGGTTTTCGCCAAATAGACCGGTAGCCAAAAATCAGTTGTAAAAATGGTTATACTAAAAAAAAAAAGCGAATGGGTTAGTAATGGGTATAAGGTCACGTGACCGATTTTAGCCAAGGAGATGTTTGCATTTTTTCAATACTTTAAGCCGAGACTAGCTAGTTTTTTTTTTCGGAAAATATATTTCTTTAATTTAGACAGACAAACTAAGATATATACACTACCGTCCAAAAGTCTCCGTACGACTTTTTTTTTTAATTCAATTGTAAATATCTTAGCAACCAGACATAGAAATGAGACAACTCTGGATTCATTTAAAAGCTTGAAGTAGTG
>JAABKK020027551.1:0-16455 GCA_011634745.2 Catotricha subobsoleta | reverse complement strand
GTTCAGATGTCCCTGAACGTCTCAACCACGCAAGATTTTTATTTGTTATTAAAGTTTTTGTCACGTCACCCAAAATTATATTAGTATGTTTGGAAGAATGATTTTATTTAAGGTGCGCTTCCATAAGTTTTACGCCGTATGTAAGAGTTTTTTTGGAATAGTCGAAACTATTATTTTCATTTATATTTTGTAGTAAAATTTCCGCTAAAAAGAAATTTACTTCGTTAAAGAGGAAGTTTATTCAACTATTTAATTCTAAAAATTAAAACATCTTCTTGAAAAAAGTTATTACCAAAAGTATAATTACAATTTTTATAGGCATACAAACATGATAAATTTTTATTTTTCGTCGTTTCCAAGTATTCTTAAATTTATTATTCATTATTAGGACAAACATTAAATATGGATTTCATTTCTGTATAGTTAAAATTGTACACCGACCCGATTATATATACCCCCAATTCATCGCACACCGTAAACCGTAATACAAACAGAAAGCATACAACAAAATATTAAATTAGTTTAAGCGAAGTAACTTTTTCATTTCTTTTGCAATTTCATTTACATCATTATTATTATATTTGGCGCTTTGAATATGCATTCTAACAAGAAAATTCTTAGTTATATTATGTGTGTTTATCATTTTTGTGTTATTCGTGGCTTTTAGCATAGCCAAAGTACAATAAATATGTTGAGAAATAACGTGTAATGTGGGCGAGAGCTTATTAAAAGAAAAGACGTTCGTGCAAAAAGTTTAAACAGAATTTTCCTTGTCAGTATTTCATATTCAAAACGAATATAGAAATGTTAATTCAATATGAAACATTGTCGCAAGAAAATAAAATAAAAATGAATTCTATATAAAAACTAATACAACTTCCAAAAAATGACTTGCATTTGTCTTCTATTATTTATTCTTTAGTTTTGTAAATTTTAGTATTTATTTTAGCTAGAGGTGTTAAATTGTTTCAGTGATCACAATTAAATCAACACAAAAGTTTATGTTTAATAAGTGGTTAAAATTTTAGTTAAAACAAAAATAAGAAAAATGGGACACAAAAGTAATGTGTGTTTATAGAACTTTATTTAATTATAATAAATGGTAGAGGAAACCGTTTAGTTCATATTTTATAAATGATAAAGTTTTTGGTATCCACCTTTAGTTAGTAAAAAGTGTTAAATCTGCAAATATTATTTGAGACGTGGGTATATCTGAATATAATTTTTGCATGTTCGTTCATTTATATTACATTACATATGTCCCTTAAATAATATATTTTAGTTTAGTTATGGTCGGTAATATTATTGCTATGTATCGCAACAGTTTGAAACTTTTCTACACGGTCGGTATATTTAACTATAATTATTCAAACAACAATATGCAAACATGACAACTTACGTATATTGTGGCATAGAAAGACTGTTTCCATTAAAAAAAAAATAATAATAATATATATTATATATATATTTATTTATATATAGGTATATGATTAAATGGAATTAGGAATAGACTTCTCCTCCGTATTTGCTTTGTTTTTTGTGGTATTCCCTACGGACATCATTAACACAAACATTAAGTCGTTTATTATTCGGTAGTTTGTTACTTGGATCCATGTGACACAAAATACTATTTTTAGATAATTTACTTTTAAATTTCAACTGAATAATTGTAACAACTTTGATAGGAAACCCCGACAGTGGAGACTAGTAATGTTTATGTGCTAGTTATTTTATGGGTGCCTAATTGAAACGGTTGGCTTTCTATTTTTATGTACTAAGTACATGATTTGTGTTCGACGGAAATTTAATTATGTAGGTTGAAAACAATTTTGATATTACATTAAGTTGATGTTTTCATTTCAATAGAAGCAGTAAACACTTTTTGTACAAAAATTTTAATGTTTAAACATGATAAGCTTTTAAAATTTATTACAAACTAATCGTTTTTTAAATAGAAAATATTTTTTTTACTTTTAAATATTATCACGATTGAGTCTTGACATATAATACTAAAATCATTCAATAACTCAATTTGATATTATATTATGAGAACAAAAAATATTATGTAAAAGCTGTGAATTTTTCAAATAGAATAGAAAAAGGAAACAGCTAATGGAATTCTTTTATATAAATTTTGTAAATACATATTCAGATAATTTTGTTTTTTCGGGTCGTTTATTTTTAATGGATCGATTCAGATCTACTTAAGCCTGTAACTGTATCCATCAAATAGATGAATGATGGTTACTTTTAAATTCAAAAGCAATGCCAAATTATTTATAATTTGTGCAAGTAAAAGTAATAAACACTGAAACCTTTCAATGACAAAATTTCTTTGGAACCATAAAATTGAGTTCGTATTTAAATTACTTAATATTTCTGTTGTGATATTAACATAATAATAATTTATTTTAAAATCTAATAAAATTTTAAAATTCGAAAAAATCGTAACTTACGACCAAATAATTATATCATCGAAAAACAAAAAAAAAACACACACGCATATAAAATGTCTTGGATTGCCGGCGACCAATCCACCAAAGACATCCAAAATTGTTATATAACAAGTCAGTGCCTGATTTGTTGTCACATTTTCCAACAAATAAAATCTCAATGCTGTTATAACACGAACACAAGGACACATCCGTTTAATAATCACATAAGCTACAGCAAATGCACGTGTGCATTCTGAAATTTTGATAGTTTGATAATGTAACAGCAGAAACGACTATAATACCTATATGCAATACGATGTCATAGCCAATGCAACAAGTGTTAAAAAGGCAAAGAACTATTATTTAGTATTTACATTACATTTCTCTGTACAAATAAATAGAATTATATTCTATCTGAAATAATATAAAAATTTAACAATTATTCCATTTTACTATAAAATGCGTTGGGAGCTGTTATGTATAAGGCATATCTGACAAGTATTTTCAATTTACGTTAGATCTTTCCCAAAAAAAAAGCAAATCTATTCTCATTTTCTATTATTCCTACTTTTGCTTCAATTTTTTTAAAAAAAAATTAAACTTAGGAAACGTAATTTTCTTTTTTCGTTTTTTTGTTTATGCTTTTTGCAATTATCCCGGTTTCTTTATATGCATCGTATAGCAATCGATATTAAACCAAACCACTAAATCGACTATTCCGCGTCGAATGGTACTATATGCTTGTAGCTTTAGAACATTTCATTCAATGGTTTTTGACTATCTAAATTTAGAGCTTGGCTCAAAATTTTTTTTCTTTTTTAAATATCTTAAAAACTAAACCTACGAATTCAATTAGTATGTTGTTGGTCTTGTGAAAACACACATTTGCTTCATACATGACTTTTCTCGTTTAACTCTCGGTCTACCACTTTGGAGGGCTTGAAAGTCGAAACTTCATAAAATAGATAAAAATAATTTAAACCCTCAAAATAGGGTCCTAGAGTTTTTAGCTTATTACCATTTATTTAGGGTTCTCAAATTAGTGGGCTTTGGTCTGTTATACATTACTGTATGATGGGTAGAAAACGAGATAATCGTAAAAAAGAAAAAAAAGAAAATTGTCATTTCAAATTATCATTATTTTCGTGTTTTAGCGCTTAATTAACAAAAAAAAATGCATTTTAAGTTTTTTAATTTGAAAATAGTACAAAAAATAATATGTAGGTATTACGAATTTCTGAAATTTCTATTCGTGCCTACAAAAATGAAGCCGTATGCCAATTCATTCGCAGCTTGTTTATTTATCTTTGGCATTAATCCAATTTAAAAGAACATAATTCAAAATATAAATTTGCATACTGAAAACAGACATCTTAGCACACTTGGTTAAACTATATTCTTTCTCTAGGTAATCTATTTACCCTTATGGAAAAGGGATGAATATCTAATTGAGTTAAAGAAAAAAAAAATGCCATTAAAATGCTTCATAGACTTATTATTGTATTATAGTATTCATCAGTTTTTGTACTTCGAACTTATTATACACAAGTACTTATTGTAATATAAATAATCAAAATCAGCTAAAAACTTCTTCTTTTTATCGCTATTGACAGAAGTTTTCTTTTAATGTTGTCTCAGTATATTTTCTCGCGTTTATTTTATAGGCGGTTTATCTTTTAACTTAAAGATATTTCTTATAAATATGTATATATATATATATATTAATGTACTTTCTCAGCCTAGTATTTTATAATACAATACTTCTCTTTAGGTAGAATTTATGTCATTTTCCTTTTATCTTTCACTAGCACATTCTGCAGATAATATGTGGTTTTGTCTTCTTATATATTTCTTCCGGTTTTTTCTTACTTCTTTTATTTTCTTTTTTTTTTATTCATTTTCCGACCATCCCCTTTGTTTGGTATTAAACACAAAACGAAAATATCTTCTAAAAAAAAAGTATTACAACAACAACATAGCCGCCGGTTTCAATATGGTGCCGTTTCAAAAATTTCATTTTGCTCTGGATGGTCAATACTTATCTCACATTTTCAAATTCATATTATTTTTTTCTCTTTTTATTTTATAGATCGTTGGATTGATGGAATGTTCGCTTTAAGTAAAATACCTTATATAAAATTCTCTTAATATGGAAATAAGTGAAATATTAATCGAATTGGTTCTAAATGTATTATATAATAATCTTTAAAAATAATCCTGAAATGAAATGAATTCTATGTAATTGATAAAATGATTACTTACAAAATATTATTGTTAACAATATTAAAATATTATTACTTAGAAAATATTAACTCTTAAATTTCAAAATGGCAAAGTGGCAATATTTGGTTCACCGATAAAAAAAACACGCTTAAAAAATGATAAGTATATATATAATATATATGTTGCAATATGCGTCATCATTGATTTCCCAAAATCTCATATCATCGTTCATTTCAAATGAACGTCTATTCTTAATTAAATTGTCCTTTTTTTCTAAATAAATCAGTCATTAAATTAGGTCAACTCTAGAGTAAAAAAAGATAGCAATATCTAAACAATTAAGTATTTTTTTTATATTGTATATCAAAAATATTAACAATTGAACAACTGATGAATAACAACCCATGAACAAATAACAATTAATTATGCAAATATTCTTTATAATTTTTAATTTTATTACTAAAAATATTATTATCAATGCTGGTAACTAAGACCCGATTCTACATTATTGATTTTTTTTAATAAAAATATAACATGATATATAATATATTAGGATCACCGCGAAACATTTTTTTTCTCGGATTTTGTCAGACAAGCTGTATTAAAGTTTCTAAATTTCAACCTGAACCCGAAACAAAAAAACAAATAAAATTGATTGAGGTTCCTCAAGGAAAGTGAAATTTCCTATAGAAAAGTTATAGAAAACCTAAGAAAATTATATTGGATCGACCATAATAACTCCGAAAATATTTCAATTTTCGTGTTGTGCTTAAAAAGTTGAAAATTCAGGATTGTACTTTCTTTCTAAATATATTTCATTAATGATCTGTATCAATTTGCCTTTAAAAACCAATTAACAACAACTCTTGATTCTGAATGAAAAGTTTCTAGAAATAAAGTACAATCCTAAATTTTAAAGCTTTTAAGCACAACAAGAATACCGTATTCAAGTTGTAGTAATATTCTATCTATTACAATTTCCATAGCTTTTCCATTTCCACAGAATATTTCACAGTCCTTGAGAAACCCCTAGACATCAAATCGATTTTCATTTTTTTTTATTTTAGTTTCGATCTGATGCGTCTTTTGGTATATCGACTATCAAAATCCGCAAATTCCTAAAGCAATACTTGATTTTTTTTCAAAATTCAGCTGAATTTCTTCAAAAATGAAGTAAAAATATATTTCCCTTTACCCAAATGCTTATAGCAGTGTAAAATAGTGAATTTATATAAACGCTGTGAAAAATTAAAAAAACAATGCAACAAATCACAATCACGTCTATTATTCATCAACAATAAAATAATAGAGAAGCAACCTCAATAGCTACCCGCCTACATTTGTAGGTATCGTTTTCGTTCATATTTTTAATATGACACACAGATGTTATGATTTATGTTATTAATACTTCTGTTCCGCTAAATAATGGTTAAATCTGCAGTCACTAATATATTTATGCGATTTAAGATTTTTTTTTTTAAATTGTAAATTCAACTTATGTTTTCACTTTAATTTTATTACCAATAAAGCTGATGCAATATGCATAAATCAATACTGAACTACATAAAAATATATAACAAAATAATGTGGTTTTGCACAAGTGCATATTATTATTAACAAGACATGACCATAGTAACTTTAGAATTTATGATATGGCACGGAACGGTTTATTTGGCACGTATTTGAACTAACATATAATTTGTACACCTACTTTGAAAATGTTGAATTTATAAATTAAACATATGGATAATGGATAATAAATGCTAATCATTTATAATATTTATATAAAATAAATATCGCTATATTTGAAGCATATAAATCAACTTTAGTTTGTGTTTTATTTATACCTCAGATATATTTTTTTTAGAAAACTATATTGATTAACCATTGTCATATTCAAGGTCTTCATATTATATCACTGACTGAGTTTTTTCTTTCATCATTGCAATACTCTTTAAGCTTTTTGTTGAACCTGTTCCAATAATATTTCATTCTCACTAAAATAAAACAAAAACAAAAAGGGCGGTAAATACAAATTCAGGTTTTTTTTTTGAAATGTGATTTAGGGATTCAGTAATCAGTAGCATTAACATGGGTTTGTAAATCTAATTACAAAAGTTAAAGTCTCATAGTTTAAGTTGTAGTTTAGTTAAACTCAGTTCAAAGTTTTAAAAGGACAATTTTTACTTTCAATGCTAGTTAATCTTAGCTTAAATCTTAAACTAATGTTTAAACCATGATAATGGTTCTTAATTAATTTAAAAAAGCATATAAAATATCCAAATAATATAATGTTATTTTTATGTTTTTCACAAATATATTGCGATGCATATAATTACATGTAACAAGAGAGTCAACAATAGAGATAGAGAATTAATAATCTATTTTAAATTTTAATACAATAAGAGACATTATATAATGCTAACATAGTATTTTTTTTTTTTAAATTTTAAATTTTAAAGTTGAAAGAATTCAAGTGCAAAATAAAATTCATTAATCGTTTATTGTTAAGTTAATGATTTTCATTTATTATTCGCTGAATTAAATTAAATGAGTGTATGAAATGAATTAAATACATATAACAATTTATTTTAATTAAAAATCGAGATTTTATTTCCCTAATCGGTATTACAATAATATTCAATGAATTAGTTCAAGAGGGTTCATTTAAATTTAATTATTTGACAGAAAATACTTACCTACTCTAGGTCCATATTTTATTGAATTGACAACTTTTCATATAAGTGCAATGAGAAAATGAGTAATTTACACTAAAACCTGTCAATATTTTACATATTACGATTTTATACAAATGAGAAGTCGATCAAAAGTCATGCCATATGTGAAATATTCTCATCTGAGAAGATTTCCGTGACTAATGGCAATAAAATTTGTCATTTGAAATGACTTACGATGGACTTCTTATTTAATAGAATCATATTATCTAAAATAATGACAGATTTTGGTGCAATTATCTCATTTTCTTACTGAACTCACATGAGAAGTAGTCACTTCAAAAGAATTTGTTCCCTGCTTCTGCATAAGTCAGTACTTACCGCCCTAACTGTTCAAAATAAATATTTAAATATTTAAAAATAACAACACACAATAAATAAATTAAGTAAACAAGCGAAATATTATGAATTTATTTTATTTGTATCTGTTATTTTATATTTGAACAATTTATGTTCCTATGTTCTTAATTGCATTGTGCTTTGATTTCTCTTCTTTTTTTTCCAATTGTTTGCGTGGTCTTGATAAATTTTATGATTACGAAATTCAAATCATTGTTCCCATTTAATTTATTTATTAGCTTAGTTTTGATTCTGCTAGGTATTAAGATTCAATCTCAATTATTTATACTGTTCCCTGGTATAAATCTGGTAACAACACATTTCAACAAGTGTATACTTTATCAAGTATGATTTTATGCAAAGTATACGTTATACCACATCCACACAAGGTATACAAAAATTATAATTTTGGAAATAAATTAAGTATACCATAAAATATACTTTGGGGGTATACTTTGGATATTATACCCCCTACAATTGTTCCTAGCACACGGTTAATAAAGTATAAAAGAAAATGTCTTCCATAGCTTTTAATTTCATATTCATAAATCATTTAAAAGCGCTTTTAGCAAACAGTTCTATAGTATTTGAATTTGTACTTTAAAATCAGCTTTTAATAAAATTCAAAATTTCTCGTAAATACGACACAAATCTCATTTAACTATATATATGTACTATGAAGCTAATACCAGATAACACTCAAAATCAATTAAGAGCTTTCTTTAAAATTACAAAGCTTTATATAAACATATCCAAAATAGCAAATATAGTTTAATAAAATTGGATTATGGCTAATTGGCTATGTTTAAGCACAATCAATTTTCGTTCATTTGTAATAAAATTTTGCTGGATATAGAAAATCGTAAAGAACCCAATTTCAATCATTCTATTCCAATCAAATAAAATATTCTATTGCAATCAAATAAAATAGAATCCTGAAAGCATTTATTATTAATGATGTTTTATTTGTATTTCTAACCATAAGTTTTATCATTATTTCGATTATGATCGGGTATGTCAATTATCAGCCACCATATAAAATGTATTGCTGCTATATTTCTGAAGGGTTCAAAGAACGCATGAATGTAAAACTGAATATAAATGTCGTAAGTCGTAACCATAAGTGTAACATGCTTCGATAAACAGAAAATATGAAAACCCAAATATAAATATTGGGTTGAGCGGTGTCTTTTGTTGTTGTTGTATTGTAATGCATTATCGTTCAGTGTGTTTATCCAGTTGAACTAAAATATACAGAAAAAAGATAGTTTGATATTAATAATTTATATTAAATATTATGCAAAATAAAAAAAAAAGAAGAAAATATGGTCTTTTATTCCTCTGCGTACATAAAACCCTTATTGTAATAACAATAATACAATTTATCATTTTTGTCCCTTTTTATTTTGATAGATAATTTATGTGTGTAAACATAGCCACAACCCATATTTACCTCTTAACCCTACATAATGAATATGTACGCGATATAAAAATAAAAAATGTACATTCATCATATTTACTGAATATCTTTCCAGTTGATAGATTTTTTTTTTTCCTTTATGCATTTCTTTTATTAAGTTATAGTTCAAATGCTATTAATTGAACTTCTATTATTCCAACTAAATAATGCAATTTCAAAAGCATTCTTTTTTTTGTAGAGTTGCGAATAGAATAACTGTGACGGCTATATATAAGATGCTGAAAATGTCTAATATTTTGTCATTAAACATAATTTTTCCGAAAATTTGAAAACTAATTTTCATGCATTAACGTAGCAAGCAAATGAAGTCTTTTGTCTCTCCTGAAGTTTTTCTTAAATGTGGTTAACCCATTTTTTTTTTTCAAGTTAAGTCATCGATATTTATTTAAACTGTATAATTTGTAAGCTTTTTGAAAATATATATATATTTCGATGTATGTGATTACGATATGTGTGTAGATTGAGCACAAAATTTATGAAAACTTATATAAGTAAGTGTGTTTTTTTTTTCTTTTTCTTGACTGAATTGGCTTGGACCACCATAATATGAGTACAAGCCACTGAATTTTTACTTAATTTTTATTTAATACCAAAATTTTAATGATATTTAATTCATTTTATAAAATACCCACAATTTCTGAATTATATTATGTATATGTATATCGATGTGGTAATGGATAAATTCATTAGTTTTGTAGCCACGGTTGAATAGTCTTGCGATTGGCAGAGTATTCAAAAAACTAATTAATTATTTAATTACATTTTTAGTCATTATGCGTCGTATAGAAACGATAACACACACTAATCTATAAAGTTTTCGGGTAGATATTATAAATGTGTGGGATAAAGTATGCCAAACGAATAAAATTTACCATATAAATAATTATTTCTTTTTCTTTTTTTTTTAGAATCATTTATCTAAAGCTGGTAATAAAATATAAACAACTGATAATCTGATATAAGAAAATAGATATACTTTAAATTTAGGAAATTAGTATTTGTATACAGCATAGGGCTGAATAGCTTTATAGATCTATTTAATTATTGTAATTAGTTTGTGCTATATAGGAAATGTTTAGTAGATATCAAATATTATATTATTATTATCAATATTATTTTATTATTAATACAGGTACATATAATAAATAATTCATTATTATTAATATATAGATGTAATTAATTTTTTCCAAAATATCATTAAATAATCATCAAATAATTCAATCAAAAATTATCAGTTATTGAAAAATCGTTCCATTAAATTTCATAATAACAAAATCAAAAATAAAGTGACTTTTTCTGATGCAAATATATTATTATATTAATGGTGCAGTTTATTTTCGTTTTAATCATTGATCGATTAAATCGCACAAAAGAATATCTTGTTATAAACGCATATATGTAAACAAAAAAGTTATTGAATAAAAAGCATAAAAACATTAAAACAATAAATGAAATTAATTAATTTATTATGTTATTTATTTATTTATAACAGGGTTTTCAAAAAACATGTTTAAAAAAAACATATATTTTTTAAATTAATAAAAAAACATTTTTTTTTGTTTTATTTTTTTTTTTTTATTTTCTATTTTATTTATACATACTACAAAATATAACTAATTAGGATTAACGAATGGAATTAAAAAAAAATATATACATATAAAATAAATTGCAATTAATTAAGCATGTTCAACACAACAACAATAAAAGTACTAAAATTTAGATAATAGTTGGCGATAAATGCAATTACTGGTCACCATTTGAAAGTAAATTTATTTATTAACACCACAGTTTCAGGGGCTTATTGTCAAGAACATTTAAATAAATGACAGTTTGTAGAAAAATGTTGGACATTTCTGAAAATGCCATACTTTATATTTATTTATTATATATGATTGTTCTGCTTTTAATTATATTACGTATTTTAGCATAACAACAAAATGTCTATTTAAAATAAACCAACCCTACACCCCATTTTCAATTTTTACATATTAAACTGAAATTAGAATACGTTTCATATTACCTCATACTTCTCGCAATATTTATTGGCAATAAATCAAAGAAAAACAAAAATAAAAAAAATAATTTAAAGTGTTTAGTGTGGGTGGAGGTTAATTGCAAACATTGATTTTTATTAAAAATGGACAACATCCGAAATCCATATCATTTGATAATATATAATTGAAATTATTCTCTAAAATATATTCAATATAATTTGAATAAAGGTTAAACAAGGTTAAAATTGATTATATTGAAATTATGTATTATACAAATACTTGTTTTACCTGAATGCGTACATTTTGTATAAATAGTACATAGGTCAGATACCTGGTTCATTATACATTATAACTAGTCTAGGTATAATTGTTTAAAATTGTGTAATCCTATATTTTATATTTTAGTCCCATTTTCTGGACTGCTATATCAACAAAGATTATTATAGAGTCATTTAACTAGATATATCGTATTATTTACTCCCAATGTCTATCTAGATACATAACATATATATATATGTTGAATATTACCTTCATATTCTATAAAATATATTTACCCATAGGTCTGTAATACTTATGAATATGGAAATTAAAATTTACACACAAATTCAGTCATGTTTATAGTATTTACATTTGCATACGTAATTACTTAAATATTAGATAGTACATATAGAAAAGACAAAAGGTGAAAAGATATTGAAGAGACTATAGGATGTGTTATACATATAAATGTGATATATGTTATATTCGATATACAAAACGTTTCAAATGATCGACAAAGATAATATTATTTCTTCAATTATGGCAAATACATTTACATAATGAGTGAAATATCAATTTTGGGCATATTTAGCATACATACACATAAAACTGTTAACGATACGAATATAAGCTTATATAAATGTGATTTATAAATAAAAATGCATTGGTTAATTTTTTGTAAATCACAAAAAAAAACAATAACCGACCTGAGCTACAGAAATTAAGTGGTCAAAAGAAAAAAAAAATCGAAACCAATACTTTATCTTTTTCAAATAGAAACAAGAAAAAACAAGCTGCTAATACTCAAAATTTTTCAAATTTCTCAAAAATGGATTAAAAATAACGAAACCAATACTTTATTTTTTTCAAAAAGAAATAAAAACTATGTTATATTTTTACGACGAAAGCAATTAATAATGTGCTGTATTGGGTCACCGTGCCAACATTTAGTAGGTGAAAGGACATAGCTTATTGTGATTTATGAAAGCAAACAGAAGAAATTTTGTAAATGACTTAATAATAAATAATCACCACTTTTCATGCTTTCGTCTCTTTAACAGAGAACGACGGATAAAAATATAAGAAATATTGCCAATTCAGATAATATGCATATTTTTTTTAAATGTAGATTTAACCCGCATAAATTATTATTATTCTAAATTCTCACTTTTACGCTTGGCAAGCATTAAAATAGAGAAAAACTCGCTTAAAAAAAAAGCAGTTATAAAATATTTAAAAAATTCTGATTGAAACTCATGTTATTTTATTATATAATTATTTATGGTTTAGTTACTTAGGTATACGCTTTATCCTTACAGATAAGGGTGTGCAGTTTCAATATAACCCCAGCATAAATTAAGAGAATATTTGATACGGTTAATAGGGAGTTTGCGAAATTTACGTACGTTAAAATTAACGTTTTACGTGTGGACTAAATTAAGCCACCCCCCCCTTTTTCCGTTTAATTTTGCATTTTCAGTACGAAAAAACTAAAGTTATTGTCAACGTACACGTTAACTTCTATGTAAATTTCGGAAACTCCCTAATAACTGAGAATGATTTTCAACTGTTTGAAACCGTAACGGTTGTATTTAATTAAAATGAATATTCACTTTCACATTTTTTTTTTTTTTAATTTAAATTCATATTCTCGTGCTTTATTTTTGAGAATAATACTTGGCAAATCGTTTGAAAATCTCCTCGCAGTAAAAGACATTATACAAAATTTTGCTCATAAATAACTTTCATTATTTTTGTTTGTAAATGGAATGTAAAATAAATGTGTGATGTTTGGTCCTGAAACTAATGCATTTGATGAAACGAATATCCAACATAGACTAATAAATAAATAACAAAATAAACTTGTATGTTTTATGTGCGGACTATAATAATATTTCCCTTTTAAATCAGTGTCATCTAACAAGATATGTCAGTTTTATTCGGATATCATAAATTGTCAAGTAATAATAAAACTGCAAAATTAAATTGAATTTGATATTTTTTTTTTTTTAACAGAGTCATAACGAACCTACCAAACTTTTTCGAATTAGTTGCCGTATTCAAACTCAGTTATACGTGACCTGAATGACCAATATTTTTATACTTGGAATTGGTATAAAAGATTTTCAGCTATTTACTTGATTGATTATTCTACTTATCTTTTAAAGGTAAAACTTTTAACTTTGCATATATGCAAATTACAATAATTTCTTCAGTATAGATTATAAATAAGACAATCATATATCTCAAAAATATGTGCGCTACATTTATAATAATAAATATTGATGCTTTTTTTTGTGTTGATATTGCATTGCGTATGATTTATTGTGTTAGTTTCAATTTGCTAAATTCCAAACCAACTATATTTAAAACAAACATTTTTTTTATTAATTTATTTATTCAATCCAATCAATTAGATTTGCAAATGTTATTACACGATTCTAGTAAACTATGTACAATTCCCATTAATTTCACCCCAGTCAGATTGATTGTTGTCATGATATATAGGGGGAATAGGGTGACTAGAAAAAACCGACATTCGAATTTTTAAGAGCCTCGGTATTTTCTTTTTGCGAAAAAATAAACTTCAGTTCAAACTTACAGTTGAAGTCCGCAAGCTATTATATATGTTATTTTTTCGCGAAATACGATTTTATAAATACCCGAAGTCTCTTAAATATTCGAAAATCTAGTTTTCGCCATATACAAATTAGTCACCCTATTATAAAGCTTTGTGCAATATATTTAACAAGGAAACCAACCCATCAATCTTTGTCTCATAGAGCAAATAAATTGTATGAAATAAAAATTAGTTTTACGATATCGTTTAAATTCCAGAATTGAAATTGTGCACATGGAATTTTTGCACATATATCTAATTTTTGATTTGATTGTTCCGAAAAAAAGGTATGTAAAGAATCTCGGAAGACTCAAATTAAAAAGAAAAACAGAAAACAAGAAGGTCCGTAAATCGGAAAGAGTAACTACATTGAGGTCTATATAATATATATCGGATCAATAATATAAAGAAATAAAAATGTTCAGATTATATTCAAATAAATGATTTCAACATAAAAATGTTGAAAAAGTTGCAGCAACAAAAAAGGAAATAAATAAATAAAGATTAAAAGGGTAGCAAAATATGCCAACCTTGTGCATTAAGGTGGTTCGTTTTTAAATATAATATTTTATTTTCACTTTGTTTTTAAATCGAAACATTTACAAAAGAAAAAGATCTAAGTGTTAATTAAGTGAATGTTTGACCCCTATACCAAAAGCTCAAATTTGTATGAAAAATTAAAAACGAATCACCCTAATGTGCATATTAATGCACCCTCTCTCTACATCTAATTTCAGAATTAAATTATCATGAAGTCCTTTAGACCAAAAATAAAAACAATTTTACTTAAAAACTCAAAGCATTTCAAATTAATTTATTTCAAAAATGGTAATAGTAAATGGCGAATTCAAAATTGTGGGTGAATAACCATTTTAATTATTATAAATTGATAATACTATTCTATATGTACTTATACGATAAAATAACTTATAGCTGGATAGACAGCTCTGAATCTTACAATGTGTAGGACGTATTCTTTAAAAAAGTTTTGACAACTGGAGTACAATAAAGGAAATTGAGCTTTTTCAAGCATAATAATATTATATGTATATCTCAACGAACGTATACACAGCGTTTATACCTCTGCAGTTCAATATACAATTATATTATTTAGCAACTTCCAACAAAATATTTTCTTATTTTCTGTAAGATTGTTTATTTACCTTTAAGACATAATGCTACCGTTGAATTTTAAGTAATATGAAGGTTCTTACACATGTACAAATACAAATACAGTGTAAGTCGTAGGTATAGATCTTTGTATTATTTATACACGATTTTAAAGTTCACTTGTTATATTTTACTATAGATATAGTGATTAGTAAATAGATTAGATTAAATGTTGTAACGAGAGATAAGCAGAAGAAAATGTCGCTTCTAGAATTTGCAGAAGTATGTATAAAAATCTCAGCTTAGTGACGGTGAGTAATATATAAGAGACATTCGCTTAGTAATGTTAAGTATGCAACTATATATGAAAATTATTTGCTCAATTCATTGTCGTTTGCTTTAAAAGTATCACTTATAATCAAGAAATAGAGATATCGGTTTTCGTAGCTTCTCACATACAAAATAGATATTCATAGATTTGATGCAATATACTGTTGATATTTGTTTGGGTTCGCATACAGTTTCATTTAGACTGCTGTTAGCCAAATTATTTTCCCTAGTTATTTGAAATCTTAATTAATGTAAAATTAATGAATTTCTCGAGTCACGCATTGTATTTCAAATGTTATTTAATTCCAAGAAAAAATGTTTTATTTATTTATTTATTTTCTTTGAAGCATGATATGGTAGACAATTTGATAATATTAAAACATGTGTCCCAAAATCGATAATCAATGTTTATGCGCTAAAATAAACATTTTCTCCATTTCAATTCATTTCTTGTGCGATACCATACTTATATCTAATTAAATACCTTTTAACTATAATTTTTGACAATAATCTGTGTATGGGGAATTAAGTATTCTTTGGTGCGAAACTTCTTTGAAAATTAAGGCAAGCTTCATAAGACTGTAGATATAGATGTTAAAATTAAAATTCATTTCGGTCTAAAATCAATATTTTATTTGCTCTTGTTAAATATTATTATCAATATATATAACATTTTCCATATTATATAAATATATATGACTTCATAAGGCACTCATATAAAATATTGTTCATGGAAACACTCAACTTTGCTTTATAGAAAAACTGAATTTGTCGATTACGCTAATGTTTTATTAAACAATTAAATACCTACTTCGATTAAAAACAATTCCATTTATCGAAATGTGCACAATTGAAAACAAATATATTCTGCATTTAAAGTTTTTTAATTTTTTGAAATTTTTCATCATATTTGATCGAATTTGTAAAAAAA
>JAABKK020027550.1:0-46379 GCA_011634745.2 Catotricha subobsoleta | reverse complement strand
CTGAAGTATAGGCCTGTAGCAGGTTAGAATTTCAAAAAATGTCAGGGTAGTGAAATCGCAGTTTATATTCAGTTTAGAATTAGTCTGCAACAGCCTAATTTAAACTGACGTAGGCTAAATAGCCTGAGCCATGTTACTTGGGCGGTCATGGGTGATTTTTTACCCAACATTGTACAACATCTCGTTTAGGTCCAATTTTAGGATTTGTGTAATAGATATTGAAATTAGTGAATTCTGCTTACTTGACATAAATTATCTCCTAAATTGTAAGTCCGATTGAAAAACTCTATATATAGCGAAAATATTTGAATTAAATTATTTTCCAATTTTACTGTAGCAAATTTTGGATGAGTTGCTTTGCTGGTACTCAAAGGATGAAAAAACTAAACATAATTTGGAGAGGCTGATATGAGAAATCATGATTTTAAAATTAGAAGATAAATCAGCAAGTATAAATTTATAAAGACAAGTTTCGTTATTATATATACTCACTTATTATATACACTTTCAGAAAAGCATAATATTTAGATAGGCTACATATTGGAACTTCAGAGAAAATTATCATTTTATTAACCTATGACAAAAAAATTCAATTCTCTGCGTAATGTCTGTCACAAACTTTATAATATCAAGGTTTTTCTTTAATATTTTTTGTTGTTGTTTTATTTTCAACTTATAGAGTAGGCGCTTGTTAGTGTCTATAAAAAATGCTAATTTAATTAAAATCTTCTACTTAGTATGAAAAACAAAATAAACAAAAAACAAAAACGTCTGAAATTATATCTGTCACAAAATACAAATGATATATATTTATAAATAAATATATAAATTTCTGTATTTTTAAGCTTGAAAAATGTATTCAAATTAAAATCTAGGTGGATCGAGAAATAATAAAAAAAAAAAAAAAAAACTCATGCATAAAACAGCAGATGATTGAATATGAACTTTTTTTTTTAAATAAAAGAGTACTGTACTGTTTGTTTTAAAATTATGTTGCACGGATATGCTTTTTCGAAATATTAGTTAAAAATTTTACTGTTGCTTTTATTATTTTAAGAATTTTCATGGTATTCTGAAAAAAAATATACATTTCATTGATTATATATTTATATATATATAAGTATGGATTTCTTTTATTATTTTTTTTAAATAAAAATATGATGTAACTATAAAACAGAGTCGTTATTTTTTTAATATCAGCATTAAAAACACATGAATTTTATTTCTGCTTGTCTGTATTTTGCTTTTGCAAACATTTTATTATTGATAAATAAATAAATATTATTCTATAAAAAGAAGAAAATGATTTATACGTAAAAGAATAACTGCGTGGTAAATTTTCAATATAAAAAGAAATAATTCAAAATTTTAATTATCAAAATTTTTGATATAATATTATATATGATAAATTGTGAGTGTATGCATAATGCAGAAAAATTGGATTTCGTTCCAAATCTCAGAATCGGGTTCTATTCAATCAAAATTCCGTTACCTAACACTTACATTTATAACCATTCCCAAGGTGAATCACAAAAGTTATATAATCGAAATTTTTCTTTTTTTTGATTTTAGACAAATACATATATAAATAATAAATCACGGGTAAATACAATTTTTACAGTGGAATTTTCATTGGAAAAGTTTTATTGGATTTGCATGAAATTGAAACCGTGTTTCATAACGACTACATCAATAAATATTAAGCCTCCGGTGTGGTATCACATTCAGGATTAAATTTTAGATTATATACTCTTAGATCGGGGATTACATTAAATATTATCAGTTTTGTTATTTGATATATATTTTATATAAAAAAAAAAAGAAAGAAAACACAAAATATTATATTGATCAATATTACGAATAAAATATTTATAATAATAAATCGTGTTTAATTCATTTGTGATAAGAAAATTGTATATAAAAAAAAAAATATCATTTCAATTCAATTACATTTTAGCGTTCTTTAAATATAGAAATAAATTAGGTTTAACCACGCGCTTTTTTTTTCACTTTTTTTTTTTTTTGGTTCACAAAATATCCATGCTTATATACACAATGTTTGTGATATGCGGGCGAAATTTGAATATAATAGATTTCCGTTTTCATTTGCACACAAAACAGACAAATATTATATGTATGGTATATATAAATATAATATATAATCTACAATTATTTTTCTTTCCTTCTCATTTCTTTAATTTGCATGGTTTACTGAAATATAGGTGCCATGCAAATGATAGATATTAATTATTTATGATTAAACAGGTATGTATAGTGCTTTTCGTAAGTCCTAAATTAGTAGAGCTAGATAGTTATTATAATAGTTAATTATAACACAATGTTGTTTGCTTTGAAACGGGGTAAATATATTATGAAAAAAAATAAATATATTTTCTTTTATTTTGGTTTGTCATTTTTCTCTTTTTCTACTAAGATTATCACAAATACAATATTTAGTATATTTTATTGTGTTTTATGAACAAGAAATATTAAATATTTAATTAACAATTCACACTTAATAACGTTTTTTTTTTTTAAATATTTTTTTTATTTATTTATTCATTTATTTTTTGTGTTCCTTACAATAAGCTATTTATTATTTTAAATTTTATAACCAATAATATAAAGACTGGTTCTGATATAAGTTGACACAATTTTTTTTTTTTTTTTTACTTCAGTTTTAAAATTGTTTGATGGTTCAGTCGAACGTGAAAGTGGTGTATGAACGATATTGGTACATATTACGTCCTTACATCAACCATACAAATATTGGAAAAAAAGACAATAAAAAAATAAAAAAAACTGTATCAAATTATCTGAATCACCCTGTATAAATCTAAATCAAAACATTACACTCGATAATCTTCTTATTCTGACGCAAAACAGCTCTTTTATTATAAATTAAAACAAGTGTTTTCGAAACGATACGTTTCATCGTCAGGTTTTTTTTAATCAACAACTACAACATAATTATTGTCTAAGTATTATATTATGTTGCTGTTTCCAAAAATGTTTGTTTTTATTTATAATAAAAGAGCTGTTTTACATCAGAATAAGAAGAATTTTGGATTTTTTGGACTTAGATTTATATAACTGATGTATAGTTTACCGCATACAGAACAGAGGTGTCTGCATGGTATTACCAAAGTCTTGAAAAAATATATGGCATAAAAATATACCGAAAATGAAATATGTTTTCATACCATATTTCAGTTTCGGTATTGTTTTATGCCATATATTTTTTCAAGACTTTGGTAATACCATGCAGACATCTGATACAGAATTTATAGTAATATATATAACTTTATATTCTACCTAATTTAATTGCTAATAATTATATCAATGCTTATTTGTAATAATAGTAAATAATTAATCCTAATATTTATATTTTATATTATTTATATAGGAAATACATTTATTATTTTGGTTGAAGAGTATTGTTATTATAATATATATTTATTTTATTTTTAAATATTGGTTCTTATAATGGTGTAATTATTAATTAATACAGAATCATTTCGAAACTAATAGATTTTTTTTTATTTAATAAAATTTAATGAAATAAAAATGAAGAAAAAAAAGCACTTGGAACATTTTAAATAAGATGCATACGATTAAGAAAAGTCAAAATTCTATCACGCATTATTTAAAGATCAGAAGAAGGGTTGCGTCGTAAAGGTAAGGTAAAGGCGACTAAACCCACAGTCAATTTTTTATTGCAAAAAGTCATAACTCGATTTTTTTTTCTCTTATTTTAAGAGGAAAAGTTGTAAATTGTCATTCTGTTAATGTTTTTTTTTGAAAAAAGACAAAAAAGGTAAGTTAAAATTTTTTTCGAACAAAATCGAATGTGGCTTAATCACCTTTTCCACGGAACGCTTCAGATATTATTTATTATTATTATTATTTTTTTATTTCTATTAACATAACTTACATTTTTCATGTATTATCTTAATAATATTTCCAGTAGCTATTTTATCAATCAATTTTAAAATATTTCTTTTACTGTAAAGGGGCTGTTCATATATTACGTAACGGTTTTGGGGGGGAGGGGGTTTGGTGCTGTGTTACGCTTCATATAAAAGAAACAAAAACTTCATATAAAAAATGTTACGATGGGGGAGGGGGGAGTCTAAAACAGACCAAAATTGCGTTACGTAATATATGAACAGCGCCAAAAAGAATCTGTGAAAATCTTTAAGTACTCGGAATTAAGTATCAAATTTATTGATAAATTTTCTGTTTTATTATTTGAACTTTATTCAAGACGGTTCATTCAATTATATTGAAATATTTTAAAACTTGAAATATTATTAAATCTCTCAAATTAACTTGTTTTACTTTTCTTTATAAAAAAGAAAAAAAAAACAATAATTTAAATACACTTTAATGGGAAAATCAAATAAAGAAAGTGCAGCGAAAGGAAATAATTCAATTAAAAAAAGTATACGGAATCATTCAAAATTCGAGCAGCTGCAAAATGAAATGAATATTAAATTTATACAAAACATATTATTGAGCAATAATAGCGATATAAACATTAAGACTTTAAGTAGTTTGGTACTCATTGAATCAATTATTTATTTCTTAGATGAATATGTAATACTTTATTCATTCAATTTTAACTCCTCATAATTCGAAATTTGAAACAAAAGAAATAAATAATTCGCATTGAAAATTTTGTTATTTAAAATATATATATTAAACCAGGGAAGCGGACCGAACCGAACCGAACTACAAGAATCACTGCTTTTTTGACTTCAGAGCCGAACCTAGGAACCGAACCATCCCTTTAGTTTTTCAGAATCGAACCCTTAGAACCAAACTTCTTTTCAGCTTTGTCGCTTTTTTCACTTTTTTTGACTTCAGACCCGAACCTACAGAACTGAACCCACAGAACCGAACCCATACATTTTTTCAAAAGAACAGAACCCCTAGAACTGAACCCCTAATTTTATTTGATAAGAACCGTAGCGTCAGAATCAAACCGCTAAAAAAATTAATGGGTACGCATCCCTGTATTAAACATCATTCAAATCAAATGTGGTTATGTTTGATATTCTTAAATAATTTTGTTTTTCATTGGGATTCATACGCACTGATGTCGTTAAGAATACTTTACTAATAAACTCATTATATTTATTTATTTGAAATTAAAAGCGGTAGAAAGTAGCATTGATCTTATAATACAAGAAAATTTATGAAAATAATTTAATTCATGTTCAAAAAATGAATAATAACAAATGTCATCTCGAAAATACATATAAAATATAACAATTCTATACGATAATATTTATGAAAAATGTTGTTTTAATTATATTTTAAATACGCTGCTAGATTGAAGTGTTTTTTTGTTCAGTTTATTTCTTGTCTATTCAATAAAATTCTTTCATTTGAAATTTAATTATTTATTTTTCTTATTATTTTTGCAATTTTATTATGATAACTGAAAGTTATTTGTTAAAAAAAGAAAAAAAAAAAAATTTAAAGGTCGCAAGGTTATTTATTTACTTTAATTTTAACTTAACCAATAATATTCTAAATTGAAAATAAAATATTGAAACAAGTAAAAATACTTTCACATCAAATTGCTCTTATCTAAAAATGGAAATGGTGTCTCATAATAAAATCGATTTTAGTATTATTCAATGTTAACCATTTTTAACAAGAAAAATATTTTTCTGTATAAACAATAATATTATTGGTGTTTTCATCAGAGTTGTTTTGTTTTTTATCATTTTTTTTTAAAGATGTTTTAAAACATGTTTTTTATTTTTTCATTTATATAAAACAAAAATTATAAAAAATAAAAAAAAATACATAATTTATACTTTTTTATTTATTTTGTGGTGAGTATTTTCTTTTTTGGAACGAACTTTAATTTTAACGTCCAAAATTGAAAACAAAATTGCCAACATTTAAGTAAAATTAATATTTGAACAAAATTTAAAAAAGTTAACTTTTTCTTTCAGCTTTTAACTACTAAGAGCGCTCTATGGGTACGAAAGCTTTTGCGAAAGCTTTTCGTATTTCTCATTAACGTTCGGCATTTTAAATTTATCTAATTTAAATAATTAATCGTTCAAAAAAAAACCGACAATCTCGCAACAACACAATAATAAAGCTTTTTTTCCTTTTTTTTCGTGTTTTTTGCGTAAAAAATGATGTAAATCAAATTTCGCGAAATCTAAATTCTATTTCCAGCATCTATGAGCTAAAGCCTCTACTTAAAATATGATATAGAAAAGTATTCATAATATTCAGCCATTTTTGATAAAAATCGGGGCACGCAAGCAGGTTATTTATTGTGAAAATAAAGCAAAATATGAACATTCTAATTCCATCGTCTACGAAATAAAGGTTCAATCTTCAATTATGATATAAAATTTTATCATAATTTTTAGCTATTTTCGAGAAAAATCGGGGCACGCAACAGAGATAGAGATAGTTAAGTTAAGTTTTGTTTTAAATTTTAACTTTGTGGTAATTTTGTAATTAGAGTTTGTGTTTTTAAAGGAAACAAAAAAAATATTTATTTATTTAAAATACGTTTTTTCTAACAACTCTGGTTTTCTATTTCCTTTGCAAGTCACAGCACGCCAGCCGATCCTCTATATCCGATCCCTAGCCGAACCCGGTTCAAATGATGTACTAGTTGATGTACTTAAGTCGAGCTGATTTATTCGTTTTTTAATTAATTTTCCTTCACTTTTTAAATAAAGTGAAATAAGTGAATAAGTGAAAAACCAATATTTTGATAGATTAACACCCAATTGTCACGGTTTTGGATTCAAATTATCTATTGGGTATTACAATTGAGCGATATATAATGTTACAAAATAAAATATAAATCCATGTAAAACTAAGCCTCACGTGCGTTTGTTTTAATCATGAATTAGTGTAGTTACGACTATAGTATGTATCTCAGCAAACAATTAAAAATTGTTATTTAAATAAATAATTTATAGTTCATTTATAAAAGAATTCTTGGAGGCCATCCAAAATGACTGTGGTACGTGTAAAGTACATCACTATAGATTGTAATTTGTATCGGGTTCGGCTAGTGATCGGCCATAGAATGGGCTGGATTGATGAAAAAAAAAATACAAGAATTAATAAATCGGTACATCATTTGTACCGGGTTGGGATATGGATCGACTAAAGAGTATCGGCTGGCGTGATGTGACCTCCTTTGCATATTACATTTAAATTGTGATATATCCACAAAACAGAATAACGATTGCAAAATATAAAGCATAGATTTTCATTATGACTATTTTCCTGAAATCATTTTACATTGAAAACTAGAATCTAACTTTTTTTTTTGTTGCTTTCAAATATAGGTTTTATAAGCTTTTAAAAAGCTTTATAAACTTTCTCAAATTAAAGTTTTTATTACTAAAATAGATTAAAGCTATTAGAATTTTATTTTCAATTGTTCAGTTTCCGTTTACGTTTCATATGAACTTTTTTTTTTATTGTTATTTATTATTAATATATATTATAGATATTATTATTATTATTAATATTATTATAATTATTATTTTAGGTTTTATATAATTTAAGAATGATGTAATAAAGATAACAATAGTTTTTATTTTAATTTTTTTTTTTATTTTTCTTTGTTTTTTGTTTAAGAACTTATTAATTACAATAAGATTTTTTTTTTTATTTAAATAATTATTCCTTTAAAGCAAGCCGTAGATGTAAACACTTTAAATATTAGTTATCTTAAATATTATTTTATTTTTTAATAGAATATATTAGAAAATTATTTGGACAATAACTGTTTATAACTTTATGTTTTAATTTTCGTGTTTCTCATTCTATTTCATTCGATCGAAATCTACAATCAATATAAATTTTACAATTCACGAGATTAATAAGACTTTTTTTTAATTTTAGATGACATTAATTCTTTGTATTCGTTCTAGTACATATTCTTACAACAATTCCAAGAAAAATACACATATCTCGCTAATATTAATCTAAACTGATTTATACGTACGATACGAATACCTCCTTATTCAATCGAATTGAATGCAAAAAAATGATATCGTAAATAAACACATTAACATATATTGTCCAGTGAAAAAAAGTCAATAAAAAGGAAATGCTTTAAATGTCTGCTTTAAAGTAAAAAAAAATCCACTTTCAATAATTCCAATTTGTTGACTTTTATTTTCTAAGTAAGATAATCATACACAGAGTACTAAATTCTAGCAAAAAATGTTTAAAGTCAAAAAAGGAGAATTTTTTGACCTTATGTTTCGTTATTTTTGTATATTTATGTATTATAATAAGTATGATATTAAAATTATTTTAACTGTATGCCAAACAGTTTAAAGCCTAGCACAAATGTGATATTATATTCTTTTTTACGTTTAGCATTTAAACAATTTTGGTGTAAAATCACAACATAGCACGTACTCCATATTAAAGCATAATTTTTCTCTGTGTATAATATTTTTTTTCGAAATTTACGCCTACAATATAATTCAATGCATCTCCATAAATTGAAAGCTCATCAGCACAAATTATATTTAGTATCGCAATAATGCAAAGAGACTTAAGTAATACTTTCAACAGTTTTTTCAAGCTATTTTTATTTATTTATATATATTTTTTTTTTTTATCACTAGAAAAATTCTTGTTTATTATAATACTGAAAGTATAAAGTAATTAATAGTGAATTGAATAATTATTCAACAATTTTCGATATACGTACCCTATCATTTTTATTATATGTCAGTTAAATAATTTACGTTTTGCAAATTTTCATTTTAAATCACTTCACACATCAATATAGTTATCAAAAAGAATTATATTTTCAGTTTAGTTATAATATTTTGTAAATTGGATAAATTTGAATTTCTTTCAAAAATAAATAATTTATAAATATGATTTTATGATTTATTGTATCATCATTATGTTTTGTTTATGTTAAATGTATGTTTTTATACACATATAGTGACAATTTTTTTTATAGGAAATTTTTCGAATGCTTAAGGTTAACAATATGTATGTACCTTATATGGTATTGTATGCAAAATTTTAGCTCAATAGGTTTCGATTTTGCTTGTTCGCAAATGATCTTGAGAGCTAGAGATATGAATATCAATATATATAATTATATATAATAATATTTATAGATATGCATATCAAATATAAATTTCAAAAAAAAAAATTATCAACCCTAATATAAGTACATATGTATATGAAATATGTATATTTGTTTAAAAAAAAAAAAACGATCTCGTTTTCTTCTCTTAGTAAAAGACACTATTCACTAATTTTGTATCTGAAATCTCATTAAATAAAAATAAATCGAATTTAAATATTTGCAACGATGCAACATTACGCAGTCTAACGAAGAAACCGAAAGCGCTTACATAGAAAATATCAGCAATTCCAAAATACGATTTACATTTGTAACAATAAACCAGTTAATTTATTTAAGATGATGTCTGAATAAAAAATTCAATATGAACGGAATTAACAATTTTTAAATATTTAAGTATTTGGTTAATAATAATTGTTTATATAAAGATTTAGGATAAGATATATTTTGTTTGTAAGTAATATTTAATAAATATTTGAAAAAAAAAAAAATCAATAATGTTAACTATTCTTATTCTTATTCTTATTTTATAATATGTTTTATTGTTTTATTGTTTTTTTTTTTTTTAATATTTCTATTAGAATATACATCTATTGAACTGTAATTTTTATTTTGATGAATGCGTATGTATTTAGATAGATAGATATTTAGGTAGATAAAGATATAGATAGATATTTAAATGGATATGTGATGATTATGTTTTGTTGACACAGATTTTTTTTTCTTCTTTTGAATATTATTTGTATAACAATTATATGTAAATATTTTTTTTATTTTTAAATTTACTAACTAATTATTACAACTATCAAAAATTGTTTCTTTTTGGTTTTTAATATATTATTATTATTAATTTTTATCTTTTTAAGTCAATTATTATTAAGTGTATGTTTTCTAGTATATATAATTGTACCAGTAACAGTATCTGGTCTGTATGTTTGTAAGTGATAAATAGAAACCAGGATATTTCTTCTTTTAATTTAGATAAATATATTTATATATACTGCATAACCACTAGTGTAAATATAGATTCACAAATATGATCGTAAATTAATATAAATAAATATAGAGTTCATGCCGAACTATTCCTTAAAACAACTTTACTTGTATTCAATTTATTTTAATGTGATCTTGTAACCCTAAATGTTGGAGATATATTAATCGCCGAAATTGTAAATCGCTACAAACAAATTTTTATATGACAGCATATTTCGTACTTTGTGATACACTCTTACGACGCAATGCAAGATGGTTTTAATTTCATTTCTTAACTTTTAAAATTAAACGTAATTTTTTTTTGTTGATAAAATTAATTATCATCTTTTGGGGAAAAAAAAACTAAAGTAGTATATTATATATATACTCGTAAATATTATCTTTGGTGATACGTTTACTTTTGATGTCTTGATATGTCAATGGACAAATATAAAAAAAAAATGATTTAATATAAAGAGTATGAAATGTTAAATGCTCATCTTATATCCATATATGGAATGGATTAAAAAATTTATTAAAAATTCATCAAAAAGTTGACACATATTTGACAAGCAAATATACATTCAAATATTTTTTTTTTTTTTAGATAAACCGAATAAATAAATTATTTTCTCTCATTTTGAAAAACATTTGTACACTTTTGGGTTAAATTTTTCTTTATCATTGATTCATAAAGTATATGAAATGCATTAGTTTTTAGTCTTGGCCACTGCAAATGTACATACTATATATTCGTATGTGTTTGTGTTCTATCTATATGTCACCAAAGTATAAAAAAAAAATTAATTCGGTAGAACAGTAGAAATATTAATATATAAATTTCGAAATAATTAAATTTCTGTGTATACAAAATTATTTATAAAATACTGTAATATTTGTTATTTAAACTAAATTTTTATATGCTTGCTTATTGATCAATACATTTGTTCTTCTTTATTATAACTTTATTAGATAATCTTATTATAAATATTCATCTTAATTATTAAATAGAAAAAGAAAAAAACAAAAAAAAACATTTTAAAGTACAAAAAACATTACTAATTAGTACAATTAGGTATAAAAAACTAACATCACTCATCTTTCTTTGTTTTCTTTTGTTTTCTTTGTTTTCTTTTCGTTTCTTTGTCATTACCTACTTTTCATACATTTATGAAATAGAATAAATATACTTTCTTTTCTTAATATTCATGAATAGTTTGCATCATATTTAAGTATAAGTATTTCATAATAAGTATTTCAGCTATTTCTCTATTCTTCATCAAAATAAAAGAAGAAAAATAAGAATAAACCAAAATCCACTTATTAGCTTTTGATGATATATAAGAAATTTTTGTGTTCTTATAACAAAAATAGTAAAACTTTTATGGTACTTAAATAGAAAGTTTTTTTTTTTTTTTGGAAGGAATTTAATGGAAAATCGAATTTAATATCTTTTATCAATATTGACAGCAATTAATGAAATAATAATAATTTTCTATAATATCACACAAAAGCTCATAATTATATAAACTTTTTACCTAGTCGAAAATGATGTGTAGAAAATATATTATTCAATGTTATGTTTGAAGGTAATCTCAATTAGATATTATTGCTACTTCATTTTATATTAAGTGCTACAATAAATTATATAGTTGTGTTAAATCATATACATAAACATATATATTATATATTTTATATATATATATAAAAAAAAAAGAAAAGATAATAATATAATAATTCGTTCGAAAAGTTCTTGAAACTACCTTTCGACTTCCATTTTTGGTCTTATGAATACAATATATCACCATTTAATATTCAATATTCAATATTCTGTGTTGGTGGGTGGAGATGATTTAATAACCAAAAAAAAAATTAAATAAAACAAAACCATTTATTTATTTTTTTTTTTTTACATATTTTGTTTGTATAGAACAAGATTACACCACACAAATGAAAGTTTTAAATCTACTTATTACTTTTGTTTAACTATTTTCGAAAAAAAAACGTTCTCTAGCTTTTTATTATATATATATCATGTTTTTGTTCTAACTTTTTATATTATCATGTAAGTATATCTGCAGTTCTCTTTTCCGTTTTCCGTTTTCAATTTTAAAACATTTCAGTAAAAAAAAATAATACATTTATCATGATACTTATAAAATATACTTTTTTTCAATTTTTTTAAAAATATGTATATCAAATTCATCATCCACCTCTTCTATTTTATTGTATTTTATTGAATTATAGAATTGTATTAAATTATAGAACTTATATATTTGGTCAATTTTTATGAAGAATGATTCAAATGTAATTTCGCTTATTAAACAAATTTATTAATTAGCTTTAAACTAATAATATATAATAATAATTATAAATTGGTGAATATTGTCCTCATAAGGTAGAATCTATTTCTAAATATTTTGATGTTTTGTGATTATTTTATAATAATTTTCTGATTTTTTTTTTTTACTTATGAGCGAATGCTATGAGGTCCATAAATTGATTCTTCTGATTGTAATAGAAATAGAAATTATTTTATACTTTCAAATAAATAGTGAAATATTTTATATACTTGGCTCAAGAAGATGCCATATATCGCAATTTTGGCTTTAAATAATATAGCATTATGGTTGATCAAAATCAATGATTTAAAAAAAACGAATTTAGATCAAAATAAAAAAAATAAAACAAAACTATCATTGTATTTTTTAGGTAAATTTATCAATGCATGGACAAGGAAGACAGCTACAAATAAATAAAGATTTTAATTTTTATACAAATATATGTTCTTGGTTAATTTATTCAATAATGCAATATTTTAGTTCAAGAAAAAAAGGGTAACTTAAAATCAATGCATTTTGTTTCATTTTTGCGAAATTTCAAATTTTTGAGTTAGGCCTTGGGATTCAGTGGTCGGATAGTGGTGGCAAATATACCAAAAACATGCACAATCTTGTGTTCTAGTGTGTGGCGTTTTGAAATATTTCGAATTGGCTCGTCATACGATCTTAAAATATATGATAAAATAGTTTTTATTTTAATTGCTGTGAAATCTACAGCAAAATAATATTTTTACAGATAAATTATGCGATTGGTTGTTACAACGTATACGATAAATAAATTTGAACTGATCTGGAGGTCAGGCTGAAGTAAATAAAACGGCTTTTAATAAAAAATATAAATTTTCTTAGAGAATAAAATCATTGTAACCAGTGTCATCAATTGATTTAAATCAAGACAACCATAGTACGCCATTACTCATGTACTCTAATTATAAGCAATTCTTGCTAGGCCAAGATTTCAATGAATTTAAAAGCGCTACAAATTTTTAGTTCAGTTTTTTAGAATAATTGTGCAGTATTTTTAGGATGTGTTTAATAATCTCCATATATAATAATATTTTTTCTAAAGCAAAATACACGTTAACCATATAGAACGCACTCATTTTTACTGCACAATTACCCGAAAATACTTAAGAATTGTATTTATTTTGTTGAACAGAAAATTCGTAGCCATTTAAAAGTATATTATATATACATGCATCATACATACATACATTGTATAGAGCTCGCATGTATTAATTTCAATTCGATTACATAAATCTAACATTTATAACGTTTTCTAGTATAAAAGATATTACATTACATTTTTGGTATCATTTTAAATGAAATAATTTAAAATAAAATATTTAAAAAAAAGTTTTTAATAACCTATGCAACTATTTATTTGAAATTACTTATCCAATTAATATTCCCATTTTTGTTTGTTTGTTTGTTTGTTTTTTTTTTTTTTGAATCAAAGAAAAACATAATTTCAAATTTTCAAACTTTTGTGTTACAAAATACAAAAATTATGATAATATTATAGAATAAAGGTACTTACGCTGAAACTACAATGGCCGTGTTGAATTTCATAAATTTCATAAATTTCAATTTTTCATTGTATTTTTGTAAACATACACGCACACACACATAAAAACTACATAAAAATACAAATGAATTTGACATTCATGAAATTTACAAAATTCAGCGCGGCCATTGTAGTTTGCATGTTACTATAACATAAAGTTTGTAAAGTATTAAAATTCATGTTTATATGAAAAAAATTGTAATACTTGAGTACTAAAAACAGACGTAATTGTAATTTGAGTGCTTTAGAAAAAGTTTTAATAGAGCTTTAAAAGCTTCTTATGTAACGTAACCAACTTTTTTTTTTGGAATATAAATAAATTATTGATTTTTTCAACGAAACAAAACAGAAAACACGTATATATGTTTTCTATTTCGTTTTTGTCATTTATATTTTAGGTAAAAATTATACTCCGGCAGTTGGTGTTTTTTTTCAATTTTGTATCATGCAACAATTATTATATTATTAACAATATTATAATTTTACCGAATTATTCTGGTTATACATTACTAATTAATGGAAAATAAACTTAACAATTTTTTTTTAATGTTTTTTTTTTTTTTTGGTTTTCTTTGCTTTATAAACTAGAATTGCTAACTTTTTAACACACAATAAAAATGTAATCTATTCTCGCGATATATATATATATATGTATATTAATTAATAAATGTTTTAATTCTAGAAAAAAATTATTGTATGATGCAAGAATTATTTGTATTTCTACCAATTCGACCACCAGGTCCGTCACCATCGCCCAAGGAACATGTTTTTGTTCGCATTATCATTAAATCGGTTCGAATGCTTGGCCGTCGAACATTTGGTGCGACAACGCCACATGCGTCACTAAGTCGACGCTTAATCGACAATCCTAAATAAATAAATTAATAAATTAATAAAAAAATCCGCACATAATTTATATTTAATGGGTATTAAAAATACAATATAATTAGTTGTAACCTTTTTTTGATCGATTAGATGCTACATGTGGTGGTAATGTGCATGGTGAACCAAACGCTGTACTAACGCGCTTATGATGATTTGGTGCCATTTCAGGTGGTAGATTGGCAGCATTAAATAACTCATAAAACAAATCATCGACACGTTGACTTTTCTTTGCTGAACAATCGACAAAAACGCATGATGAATCCTGAGTCGTACAATATGATATTGCTTCTTCACGTTGTACAGTTCTAAAAACAAAAAAGAAACAAATGGAAACAAATATAGGATAGAAAACTTATTATTTACTCAGAACTTTATTAATAAATTTTGTGACAGCTTTGTTTTATTTAAAAATGAATTAATTATTTGAAATTACATAAAAGCATGGTAATATTAAAATGAAATTCAAATTAAACAGAGAACTGTGTACAAATTTTGGAATCTTTTTTTGTTTTGTCTTCTCAAAATAATTAAAATTTTAAAATAAATATTTAATTTACATTCTAATGCGGTTATGAAAATGATAATGAAATTCAAAAAAAAAGTATATATTATTAATCATTCTAAATAGAAAATTCCACAAAAAAAATGAAATTTTCTTTCATCCAATTTCATTGAATAGAAAATTAATTGAAATTTTTAAAGAATAAAAACCGAAAAATATTTTATTAATCTGAACTGGCCGATAAAAAGTGCTTAATTGAATATTTTTTCGTGTTAATGCAAAATTAATGCAATTATTAAAAAAAAATGTTAATATTATTGTATATAATTTTATAAAAATTTATGTTCAACTTACTTCATTTCTCTATCACATTTATTTCCAGCAATCACCATTGGCACTTTAGGCAAATTTTTCTTTGAACGTCCACCCGAACCAGACATGGCACTCAATTTAGTTTCTAAAATTTGTTCCCTTAAACGTATTACTTCTTCAAATGATTCCCTTGAGTCCATACTAAAAACCAATACAAATAAATCACCTGAAAATAGAACAAACAATTTTTTTTTTATGTAATAATATTCTTTTTTAAACAGAACAAATTTTGATTTTTACAAAATGCTTTATGTGTATTATATTGCATTTAGATAATCTTTCAAGAACAATAATTTATGGTGAATATTCAAACGATAATTAATCAACGTTTCCAGATAATTAAATAATTAAGTTTTTCTTTTGAAATCACTTATAATATATAGAAAATAAATAGAAAATTTTCATATTGCTGATAATTTGGATATTCAAAATGCACGATTATCCTGTAATCAATCATATCTTACGATATAATTTAATGATTCAATTCAATCTACCATATTGTTCATGAATATGAAGACAATAAATTAGCCGCCTTTGATTTTGAATGATGAGAAAATATTCTGGTTGACACCTATCAAACTTTTTGCTGTCATAAAACGAATTTTTCTCTTAAAGCATTATTTTTTTTATTTCTTTCTTCTTCTTCTTTTAACTTCGTTACAAGAAACAAAATAATTGATTCATTTTGATCATGGAAAGGTCAAATTAGAAACGCCTTGTATCTTGAAACGTGACGAAACGATAATGTCTTTTATAATGTTTCGGTATTTATTATACATGAATATATATTTTATTTTTATTTTTATTTTTGTAGTAGTTTTTCCTTTTCTTTTTTTTTTTTTTTAAATGAAGAAACCTTCCTTTTCTATTTCTATAGTTACCGTTGAAACATTAAATTGATCCAAAGTATAGATTTGAACATTGTTTTAACAATAACAAGAAATTTGCTTCTTTTAATAGAAATTCGAATATTAATAAAATATTGCATAGATTTCGCTTTTATATTCTCTATTCTTGTTTATTGTACTTTCTTTGAGTTCAAGGATTGTATTGTGTATTTTTATAATTTTATATTTTTCTCGGTAAATAATTATATTGACTATTGAAAAAAAAAAAAAGTTTTATCAGCAACTCAACTCAAATAAAAGCATTTCATAGAAGAAATCTTTCAATATAATTATTATGATTTCATATTTAACCAATGTCTTATTGAGAACAAATAACTATAGTCAGGACTGGGAACGTGGTTCTTAAAGTATGCACGCAAAGTAATCTATTTGTTAAAATATATAGCGATTTGCAAAAGTAAACTTATCGAGATAAAAAATGTGTATAAAAAATGCTATCACAGTAGAAATCGAACTACTAAATACAATAGAGAAAACGAAAAATAAATACGAAATATCAAATACTTAACACATCGTTAAGCCGTTTTATATAAATTTTTGTATATTATTATTATTATTTTTTTTTTTGTAATGAATGTCACTCTTTTTTGGGTTTTTAGTAAAACTTCTTATATACTGTTCGTGAAGTTTATAATATTTTTTATATAAATATTTTATGTGAAAAGTAAAACAAGATTCATTCTATTATTTTTTTATATTGCTTTGCTACCAACTTAATGTTTAAGTTAAAACTGAATTGAAAATGAAATATTTTGAAAATAAAATCAAACTACAGAGTAGTTAAATTATTAAGAAAATTTTCTTAAAAATGTAGGACTCGATTGGTATACGACCACACAATCTTCAGATAGTTGGTCTGTTGCTTTTATACCAATTAAAGCTAGCGAGTTTTTTTTATACCGATCTAGATACGAATATTATAATCATTTATGATTTTATTATCAGTATTAGATACCAATAGATTGGTACACGACTTCATTTTTGTTAGAAAAAAAAAGTAGAAAAAGTGCACGCACAAAAAAGAGCAATAAATCAAAAAACGAAAAAATTGAGAAACCAAATACTTGCAATATTTCAAAAATAAAATAAAAAAAACAATATAATTATATTTAGTGTTAATTAATTATGTTTTTACTTAATTAACGTATATAATAAAGTTATACTCGATTTAACCTATCAAAATAAATAATGAACTATTTTAGACTTAAAAATAAGTATTATTTATGGTAGCCGAATATTGGAGAACTGAAAAAAGATACTATTTTTTTTTATAAACCAAACTTGAGGCTAATTTTTATTTCCAAAATCTCAGGGTGGGAGGGGTAATACCTCTTACCCCCGTGAGCTTATATGCCTAGAACGCCATTATAATGATTATGAAATTAATTAAATTATGTTTTAATTACATTAACATCATTTTTTTAATATTTCACAAAGCCAACCAGGAATTATACAAAAAAATATTTAACAAAGAAAACAAACGAACAAATTAATACGACTACCAAACTCAGTCTTCCAATTATTTAATTAAATTATTTAACTAAACTTTCTAATTACCATTATCATAATTGCCTCTAGTTAGTGGATATTAACTTTTTTACCTTTTCATTTTAGATTATTATAAAAATTGCACTATTGAACCATCAATAAGTAAACTAAAGCTCGTGTAAAATAAAACACCTGATTCTCTATATTTTATGGATAAAAAAAACTGCAAAAAAAAAAGTAACAGAACACAATTATGAATATAACAACAACAACAACACGTACATCAGCAAAATGAACTTGATTGATAATAACTTTTATTAAAAAAAAAAGAAGTAAATAAATGAAAAAGAATGCACACATGACACGTCCGTTACTATACCGTTTAAATGTCGCACATAAAAAAAAATAAAAAAAAATAATGGAAGATTTACGTATATTAACAGAAATTTAGATATAGAGTCATTTTATTATTTTGTTTTTCCAACAAAATTAATGTTCATAGACTACTCATTATAATTGCTTTCTAAATTAAAAGAATGTAAAAAAAAACTCTAACCCCTTTCGGGTTTTCTTTTTTTTTTTTTATCTTTTTTTTGTTATTAAACGTAGTTTTTCATCGGAGAAAATTTTATGAAAAATTATAGGCTCATAAATTTGCAAAATGATAAAAAAAAAGTATCTAAAAAGTTTTTTTTTTATATACAATTTTTACTCAATTTGAGTGCCAAAGTTTTATGGTACGCTTTTTGTTTAAACTAACTGGATTTTTTTTTCTACAATATATTATTTTAAAAATGTATATTGTTTTTGTCCAACTCATTATATATTTATTATGTAGCACCAATTCGTGTAAATTATTACTAAATAACATATTTGCTCAAGAGACCAATTATTTATGGAGAATTCCCTAATTCTCTGGTGAATAAATATTTGTGAATATTTGTTTTGTAGAGAAACCACTACAACCCCTAATAATAGGCTGAGCAGCAATATGGGTACTTTAATTTGTTTGAATAAAATGGAAAAACTTATTGATTGCCAATTGTAAATTAAATAATAATCCGAAAATAGTCGTTTTCATAAGTAAGTACACATTACAATAAACAATTACTTATGTATACAACTAAGTTTTTCTGTTAGCTTTAGTTTGAAATATTATTTTCTGTAAATTTTGCGATATTTTCGGGTATTTAGTAATTATTATATTTTTTTTTATTACCACATTGAAAGGTAGAGGTACCCTAGGTATGGTTCACAAATTCCTAACTTATTTTCTGCTATATTACTTACATATATACCGGTGTAGCGTATAAGGGAAAAAATTGATTTTCTGAAATAGAGTAGGGACACGATATATTGAGGAGGTGGTGGATTGACAATTTTAGAAATGGCCGCAATAAAGGAATATAATGCAAAAAAAAAAAACACGATGAATGTGAAATAGTATGTTAATTAATTAATAACGTTATGCACAAATGTATAAAATATAATTAAATATACATGTAATTCTTTATTCTTCCAATCATTCCATTGTTATTTATTTAATCAAATTAAATATATTCAAATTTATGTTTAATAATTCTAGAATTGATTAGTATCTAAACGAATAGTAAAATGACCAACATTTATACTCTATATCATCTCTGTATCTTTTTGCTTATTGAAATGCAGATAATTTCAGGGAATTATAATGTAATCATCTATTTTAATAAAACATATTTCTCTATTATACAACAGAAGATACAACTAATAAGAAATTTTTCAATAGATTTGGTGACATTTGTTTGTGTAACATTACAAAATGGTATTCTATAGAATTTATATTTGATATTTTAAGTTCATGAATTTAATTCTATATAATTAAATTAAAATCCAAATTCTCGTGTTGCTTTCTCCATGGTTTATATTAAATGAAGACACATTCTTTGTATACAAAATTCAGAAACACAAATTATATACAAGCATACCTTTGAAATGGCTGTAAGTATCACAAATTTGATATTCAGAAAATTTCATTTATTTAGATAGTATACTGAATGTAAATAGTTCATTTTAATTTTAGAAATTTTGCCACAAATTAATTATTAAATGTTGCTTGGCCACCTATATTCAGATAAATGTAAAATAGTATATAGCGACGTAAATAGTATATTTAATTTTCATACTTACGAAATGTGTAATATTATTTTAAATTCTGTAGATAGATATATTCTGGAGAATATGTTAATTATAGTAAAAAAAAAAATATTAGAGCGTAATGATTTTTTTTTTATTGTTTTAATCATTGGTAATCAAAAATAAAATATTTTATTATTTTGGAAGAAATTAAAACTTCAAGATTGTGAAGAGAGATGGTGAGAGCGAAATCGAATTTTCTTAAGCTTCGATTTTAGTTTTTACTTACCATTTTCCGATTAAAAATTTACATAAAACTTAAAACGGTTGATAAAGATTTCCTAAAGAATGTTTGAATTATTTTCACACAAACTTCTTGTTTTCTTTTTCTCACGTTGCTTTTAGATGCTGTTGCAACCATATCTTGAAAAATTGCAATTTTAAGTTGCAATCATGTGAAAAGGATCTTAAAGTATTTAAATAAATCACATATTTTGTTCGTTTTTCAGAAATTATGCCGTTTTACCGTGGTTTCCTAATCCATTTAAAAAAAAACAAACAATTTGGTATCTTACTTATTGCAACTAAATCAGTAACAACAACAAAAAAACTGATTATAATATTTATATATAATATAAAAATAGTTTAATATGATTTATTATCCATTTTAATAAGTAAACAAATATATATGCTTTGAAATGTAATATTTGTATAAAACACAAAAATAATTGAAAGGCCTATATGTTCATCGTTTTTATTTTTTTTCTATTTTAACAAAAGTTCAACGAAATATATATCACGAATGTCTCTCATCAATAATGTACATGACAGAAATTATTGACATTTTTTTTTTTAATGTTTCTAAACGAATTGTTTAAAAATGTTAATGTGATGTTTTAAATTTCATGTCAATGTCACAAAAAAAAAAGAAATATAAACAACAAGAAAATATTCTTTTCACACAACTCCTCATGGTAACATTGCATCAACATTTTGCTGAACAGCTGTCGATCGAAATCATTGTACGATACCAATAAGAAGAAGCATGTCTGAGATGTTTTTTTAATCGAAAGTTATATGAAAATATGAAATGATTGAAGAAACACAAATCATTTAAAAAAAAAGAAAAGTAATAACCGTGACGGACAAAATGTAGCACTGAATGGAATTTTGGAAAAAAAATCCATTATTTTCAATAAATTAATAAATACATACTATCATTTTAAATAATATGTACTCTTATATAGACATGCGATAATAATTTCTAATAAAAAAAAAGCAGCATATTATATATAAGATTTATATGTATATATCAGTTATGAATACAAAATGATGTATTTTGTACGTCGGGAGTTTATATATTAAATGCGCTGATATATATTGTTATCAATCGCATTGTTTACTTAAAACTTGGTCTCAATCGAAAATAATACCACATAACAATTAGATAATTTTCAATGATAATAATCACATGTTGCGCTATTATTTTCGATAGAGTTCAAGTATTTCTCTTCATATTCTTCTTCTTCTTCTTTTTTTTTTTTTTGTAAATGCGTAATATCCAACAAAGATAAATATTATATGCATAGTTTTCCACATGAACGTTAAATCAAATATTCTTTTATCGTTTTTGTTCCCCAGATTTAATTGAAATGAATTATGCATACAGAGTATAATAAATCAAAATATAATTATAGGTTTACCTAAGCATAAATAGTCTATCATATTCAGTTCACCTTTGACATGTGTTATATTTTTTTTTTTTTGTATAGATTTGTAATAAAATACGTGTATAAATTTAATAATTTTAGTATCATTAATATTTTTACTTCTATCCAATACATTTTCCATTTGAATAATTAATTTGAATATTCAATGTTTGTTAGTATATATTTTAAGAGTTCTTCCATTTATGGTAACATAATTTAGCATTCATGTCAATGTCAGGTAACTGTAATTATACAAAAAGTTTTAATGTACCACATATATATAAATTTTCTTCTTTTTTTTTTTACTGTTGTTATGAGGTACATTTTATCGATCTAATTGTAGTTTCCAGCTGGTCATTTTTTTTTTTTTCAAATTGTAAATGTTTTACGTTCAGCACAGAATTTCGTGTAAACCAGCATACAAATATTGTAACCCACTGTATATGTCATACACTTGTCTAAGAATTTCTCTTTTTAACTAAAGGTTATTAGTTCTTAGTAAAAAAAAAAAAAATAATAATTCAAGATAAGCAAATCTAAATACAAGTATTAATTAGTTTTAGTTATTATTATCTTAATATTGAAGTGTACAAGGAACATAAAACAGTGTTCTGATTTTTCTATATTTTGTGAAAAAAGAATACGAAAGTTTTGGGCTTTTGGTAAGAAAAAAAAAATATCTAAATGAGAATTAATCACTTTTTAAAATATAGAAAACTTTTTTTTTTGCTATTTTTATAATCTATTATAATATTATTAAAAACTAAAAGTAAGAGCTCTCTAACTGTTTCGGACAACATCTTTTTTGTTTGTTTTTTTTGCTTCACATAAAGGTTTTTAATTCATTAATTTTCCTTTAATAATTTCAAAAATTTCACATAAATTTAAAAATATTACTAATAATAATGTCAGTTGCTGAAATTTTTTTTTATAATTGTATCTCACAAAAATGTAATGTGTTAAACAAAATATTTAAATGAATTTGAATTTGAAAATGTTTCGGACAACTATAACCATAAAACAGAATAAGCTTAAAATTGTAATATTAATAATAATAATTAATATGTATTATATATTTTCAATAAATCTACCCTAGTCAAAAACCTTAAAAAAATACGCTTTTAATATGCTTTTGGATTCTGAGATATGTCTCTGATATGTTTTTGAGATATGTACTGGTTCATTTTCCTGATATTTTGTGTAAATATATCTAATTACGTATGTGTAAAATATTTTTCTAATATACTTGTCACATATCACAAGTAATATACTAGAAACATATTTTACACATATGTAATAAAATATTTTTATATAAAATATATTAGGCATATATATCAGAAAAATTAACTGGTACATCGCACATATCTAAAAACCATTTCAGACGTATATCTCATACTCCAATAACCAACAAGATATTAAAAGTATATCTTCTTCTTTTAAGGTTTTCGAATAGGGTAATTAATTGAAATTTCTATATAAATTAAACTTAAAATGAACAAATATTTATTTTCTTAAACTTACAAGTTTAACAAATATGCATTTATTCAAATTTCCTTCTTTTCACTTCATTTTTAAAAGTTTTTTTTTTTTTTTGAAGAAAATCAAGTAATAATTAATCATTTGAGAAATACAATTTTATTATTTGTCTTACTTTTTTTCAATTTCCTAAAATAATCTGTACAGTTTGATTCATACCATTTAAAAAGCGTTTTTTGGACCACCCTAAAGTATTGGTTTCAAAAATTTTACTTCGCATTTTTGCCAATCTATTGGCAGCTGTTTTTGTTTGCGCACTTTTTTATATCTTAACAAAAATGAAATCGTGTAAGTACCAATCTATTGGCAACTTGCTTTTCTGTTAAATGTGCCATTTATAATTTATAGTTTTGTATGAATTTTCATTAGGTTTTTGATGAAGAAAAATAAAGAAAACTTTAAAACCAAATTCCAATTTTAATATTTTTCGTCTCTCTAATTAAAAGTTTTCATAATCTTACTAAATTGATTTGCATATGAAAGTGGCTGTTAATCCAAATACACAGACAGAATGAAGGTAAATGAAATTTAATTATTTGTTTTCCATTTTACTTTTTTCTGAATGTATATTGTTTTTGCGAGACTATTAGCGCTATAATAAAAAAAAAAAAACTTATTGAAGTTCAAGTTTGTGTTTTGTAGTTTACATAAGTTTATTATACCTAAACACTATCCACAGGATATAATTCATGAATATGCAAATGAATAATATAAATATATACATACTTTGCTGGGTCGTCCATTTGATAACCCGCACGTACGTTTTACCAGTATAACTTCTATTCGTGCCGCAATACAAATTCATATAACTAGAATAAAGAATTCCTATGTACAGAATGAACTCTGACTATCATATTATCTGGGTATATATTGTGTTACCATTACCAATAATCATTTAGTATATACAGTATACACTAGGGTGTTCCGTTCGTAGTGTGTATAAAAGCAAAGAAGTTTCACCGCCCCAAATTCTGATGAGAAATATTATAAAAACAATCAAAACGAAGTTTGGGTTCGAGATTGATTAAGTGTGTGTCAGTTTTAAGGGGATATACTTACTAAGACATTGGTCACTTGTTTTATTCCAATCGCTAAAGAAATGCTCCAATTTAAATTGTTTGTTTGATCGATTTACCCCACTTTAATATGCACTATAATATTCTTTGATGATAAAAAATGTATTGACCACTAAAGAAAATTAAAATTGAAGTATTTAGGAACCAATTGCACTAAAATCTGTAAGCAAGGTAAAGATCTCCCCAAAAACTGATCCTTAACAAAAAAAAATGTTGCAATTATTAATTTGTTCAAAGAAGTGCGCGGGAATTAAAATTCAACGAATCGATCGCAAACTTCGTTTTAAATGTTATTATATTATATCTCATCGGAAAGGGGTGAGGGGCTTGAAAATTAAAAACCTTCTCTTTTTTTTGGAACACCCTAAAATATTCTATACTTAAGTATAATCATTGGTTGGTTGCAGTGCAATATTAAATATATTATCCATTCCATGTAAAATTATACATATTTTATTGCTGGATATATTTTATATAGCCAATATTATAATTAATATGGAAAGAACAAATATGTATTATTATTATACATTATACATATAAATTTCATTAAAGTTTTAAAATGATTATGAACTTAAAATGAAACTAACTTGTAATTTGGAGTAACCAAACATAACATTTTTTGTTGTTATTAAGAGATTACAAAAATTATGATTTCGTCTTTAAAACAATGCTTTTATTTTTATATATATGTAATATGAACGTTAGATGAGTCGGTAAAAGTCAAAACTCTCTAATTGGAGTTTTTTTTTGAAAATCGGTATTCATTTTTTAAATAAGCATTTCGAGAAATATCAGTAATTTCAGTTTAGCTATAAATAAATATTTCTTTTTGTTTTTCTTATATGAAATGAAATTGAGCTATTTGCTAAACAACTTAAAAAATTTAACTCAAAAAATAAATAAATAAATGCAATTAGAGAGTTTTGATTCCCACCGACATACAATTGCGACATGAGTAAGAAGGAAATGATAATTCACTATGATCGTAGAAAGTGATTTCTAAATTTTACATCATTTTCTTATCTTGTCAAAAATGTTTTCGTATACATAGATACTTAACGGGACGGGGATAGTAAAATTTAGATTTAAAATTTAATTATATATAAAATCATATTTTATAATTTGCCTGCGGCATTACTGGGATTATGATCCATCAAAAATATGGAAAAGTTTAAATTCAGCAAAATTTTGAATGTAATGCTCGCAGTGAAAAGAAAATAAACATATACTCAAATAATATAAAAGTTACAGTAAGGGCTGTGGTGAATGGTGATCATATAGATTCCGTTTGCCTTAAGTATACCCAATGAGAATAAATTGTTGTATTTTTGGACATTGAAAGTGATTTAATAGTTTATATTATTTGGTCTTAATAACTTTTTATAATTGCTTTTTCTTAAAACAATGTATTTATTTTCATGTTTAGTTTCAGCAGATGAGCTCATATATATTTTTCACCCACTTAACATATTTTATTTTACCGCAGGGAATCAATGATTGATTACATGTATACAACTTTTATAGTACATATTTATTCTATAACATTAAACTGAATAGTGAGTAGTAAATTAAATGTATTTATATGTAATATGTATATAAACTGTTGGTGTTAGAAATTGAATGAGAATGTATTGTAAATACATTTTAGCACACAATATATAAAACGTAATGTTTATCTTTAACACTTGTTAAAATTTCATTATATGAAAATTTTGTTTGCATGACATAATACAATTTTAATTGTTGGAACTTTGGAAGCCAAACAGAGCCTATAGATACATGAACTAAAAATATTGAGAACTAGCCATACTTTGTTATATATACATAGTGAATTCTCACATTTTTAACTAAAGCTTATCTGATATAAAGTAATTATAAATATTGCAAGCTTATTGGCTGTTAAATAAATTTTACCAAATTACCTAGAAACAGCGCCAAATAAAAATTTTTAGATTTGTAAGTAATATTTTCAGCAATTTTCTGTAAAAAAAAAACCATTTCAGTAATTTCCAATTTATTTCGAAGTTGTATTAAAAAATCTAATTATCTACCACATCATTTTTCCCATCACTGGAGCTAATATACATATTTCTGCTACAAGATTTAAATAAAAAAATCAAGTTTTAAATCAATTTTGACAAAATGTTATGTCAATTTTTAATAAAAGACATGATTTTGTCCACATACATACTTGTAATACATACTTTATTTTCTACATATAGTGCATAACATTTAAAATCCTCTTAAAATATAAATATTCATTAGCCGATTTGCTACATACACTCTATTTAATGCTTTATATAATTGAGTAGGTATATGGTTTATTTTATATTCAATAAAATAAATATGTGGGTCAATATAGTTGATAAACTTCACATAAAACAATAAATTTATAATTACGAAAAATGTATATGCATATAATTTTCAATAAAATTGCTTTTTAAATTTAATAACATTGAACAAACTTTTCGATAGGATGGTATAATTTTTATTTTATAGATATAAAATACGAAGGAATGTGAATAATGATGATAATATATAAGCGGATGGTTCATAACATTAAAATGTCAGCACATTTTGAAGTACTGTTGAAAGTTATGCATTTAAAGTTTTAAATTTTTATCTACATTCACAAGCATGTTTTTAATTTAACAAATTTCTGTTTGCAAATTTTTTCAAACATTTTATGATACATTAATTAAACTCTCTACTTTATGATACATAATATGTTTTTGAATTTTTTAAATATTTATGTGTATATTCACTGTATATTGCATAATATACAGAAAATTTCGAACATAGAGAGAACACACACACTGTTAACGCCTTTGAATGATTCTACAAGAGACGTTTGGGTGACTCACATTTTTTTGTTATGCTTGAGCGGATTAGAAAACAACTTTAATGTAGTAGAGGATACCAAAATTACCGGACGAGAAGAAAATAATACCATATTTTATTAAGGCAGATGTTTTTACTGTTTCAGTGCAAGTGCTTGGAATAATAACTTTACGGTCATGTGGAAGGTTGGCAATATTTTGTTACAAAAAGGTACCATACTACTCAAATATTTACGCAATATTAAACTTTAGGAAACAAAAAATAGAATCAAAAATTTTCAAAAATTAAGCAAAATGTGTATTTGATAAAAAAAAGAAAAAATATAAAAACATTTTTACGTTTTCTCTAGGTCACTGCCATAACAAATGTAAACGACGCTAATGCCTACATTCACATGGCTCAAAATCGGGACTCAAATTAAATTGTATATGATGTATATATGTGACATCACGTGAAAAAAATAAACCAAAAAGCCTATTGAATTCCGTGAATACTTTCTCTTAATGTTTAAAAACTTTGATAAAAGACTACCATATTTATTGTATCTTTTTTAAAAATTAGCGTTTTTTTCTTTTTAAATCGTATAAATCAAAGAATTTATATTGTGAAATTTTCATGTTTTTTTTCTATATTTCCAGCAATATCTAAAAAAAATCATCGCTGAATAGATCTATTTTTTTTCTCCACATTTAGGTGCCGAACCTACTTAAATTTAATCTTATATCCCGTAGCACACGTAAGCATTTTCTTAAAACAACTTATAAACAGTTTTAAGAAGAATCAGAAGTCGAAAGTTGATAATAATTGCTACTGACAGTACCGTCGCAAAATAGCATTGTCTATTATTATATGACACTTTGTAATACGATAAGGGTTGTTAATCATTCACTTCTAACTTATTAACTTGCATAATATTTATGTTTGTTTTGTCTTTGATGATATTGTATTTAAACAATATTTGTTTGCTTTGTTTATATTTCACACTGGGTATGAATATACACTCCCATTGACATCAATAACACAGTATATATATAATATAATTGTTGAATACCTTCTACTTAGAAAATGAGATATTTTTATATCAGAGCTATGTGTGGCCCACATAGTTTATATAGAAATTATTAAAATTTTACATTGTAATTATTATTTAACAGTGAAAATGAGGTTTATTCAGAAGAAATCTTTTTCCATCTAAGATGGACCATCTTTAAAATTTTCTTTAGTTAAGTAAAATTTTATTTTTATATAACAGACTGAAGATGGAATAATATATCATAGGTATCCTTTGTTTAATTGGTGAAACGTCTAAATTTAATAACCGAAAGTCTTTTGTGTGAAATTTAAATAATTTTTCAATGTTTTATAATTATATAAAGTAAACTATGATATCTTTAGTTGAGAGGAATAATTAATCATTTACTTATAAACATTAGTAGAATAATTTCTAGAAACTTCTTCATTCAGAATAATATAATATTTACTTCTTCTGTCCAGCAAATAGTTATAAAGCATATCTATATTCTTATTTATAATACAAAATCACACTATATAGTATTTCTATTTATAAATGAGAAAACAGTTCTGTTTATTTTGTGTCACAACAAGACATAGGTATGTAATGTAGTTACTAACTTATTACAACAAAAAATTTCGTAAAGTTCAAAAACTTATCATACAACTACAAACGATATATACATATGTAATCTTGAAATAACTTAAAAGATGGTCTTAACTTCGTTTTATTCTTATGTGAATACTTATGATTCTATTTCAACTTCTTCTTTTAAAGGTCTTCTACTTACTCACTTAAGATGTTCATAGCACAAAAAACTAAATACATAAAAGCGTCAGCTTAAAATCAGGTTAAAATTTTAAAATATATTTATGTACGGAAGAAAAAAAAAATTATATAAAGTTGGCGACATATTCGTATTTAAAAAAAAAACCATCATGACATATGAAACTTGATGTTATGTGTCACACCACATGTCATATCGGATATCAAAATGGGTGTTATATTTTTTCCCACCTTATATAGGGAAATTAAAGTAAGTAGGTAATTTACCTCGTTCTGGGTTTAAAAATTTTCGTTCATATAGATTTTACTTGAATTGGAAATTTATAGAATATCTTTAAAGTTGTAGCATATGAAAAAACATATTCAGGTAAAGAACAAATAAAATAATAAAGTAAAATTCATATTTTTATATGTATTTAGAAAACTATTTTCAAATTCTTTCAAACATATAAAAAACTAATGATTTTAATTTTTTTTTTTACTGTATTTTTTGACTAGGGAGGCAATTAGCATCAATCCAATTCGTAGTTTTAATATTTTAATAATTAATAATTAATAATAAATAATAATAATATGCTTTTAGCTAATCTGGCAATATTCTAATATTGAAAACATTTACTGTTTATACAGTTTTCAATGACTAAAGGCATAGAAAATGATTTTATTTGGTATTACCATTAGTCGCATAAAACAAGTATCAATCCAATATAGACTTACCAGTTAGAAATGATAATCGTCTCATGGCCGGAAATGGATGATTTCCTGATGTATCCAATATATCCAGTTGATGTACTTCACCACGAATACGATAAAGTTTCCGGTGAAAATCTTCTATTGTAGGTGTATAGGACTCTTCGAATTTTCCACCCAAAAATCTTGATACTAATGAGGTTTTGCCCACTCGAGCAGATCTACAAATTTAAAAGATAATAATATTATTATTTATTTTTCTTTTTGTTTCATCTTGAAGCTAACGAAAAAAAAAAAAGTATGTATACGTTTTATCAGAGAATATCTATAACAAGAAGCGCCAAAGACGATTTTTCTTTGCTCATGTCAAATAGCATATATCTCTTTTTCACACTTATCGAATACCCTCTATTTTCACCTCTACAAATACCTCTATTTTAGAGGTATTCATAAGCAAAATTTTTGTATGGAAATGTAACATTTTGCACTTCATCTTATACATATTCTCTGGCGTTGCTCTCATCTAATAACAGGAAATGCATCATGTTAATTAATACTTAATCGTATAGTTTTCGTGCAAGTTTAATGAAAATATTTTATTGTATCATGATGAAAATCAAGACTGCACATTTTGTATTGAAATTCTTGTCTAGTTTATGTAATTAAGTATCATCTATCCTCTAGCTAGATATAAAATTGTAAAAAAAATAAATGTTCATTTTAATTTTGACATTAGTGGGTAACTACATTTAGTACTTTTAACGCTATATAGAGTAAGAAATAAAATATAAAAAGAACACCCCTATTACTGTATACAATATAATGCTATATAGCGTTACCTATAAATGTCCATAATCCATATCATAACTATTTTGAATATAATCAATTTACGTATCGTTCAAATATATCATTGATGACCCTTCAAATTTTTCAAACAAGTAAAAAGGAAATACCTTTATGCTTCTATACGTTCAATACAATACAATTGAATTCGATATGAAAATTTTGTTATAGATAAGAGCATGATAGATACATTAATATTAATATTATAACTTAAGTTCAAAGGAAATACATTTAAAACCACACACATTTGCTTCTGTACATAAGTCTATAATATAAAAAATACATACGTTCGATCTTACATATAGAAAAGTCTATTGAAATTGGGTTTCGGTTTTCCACACGAGAAATCACTTTTAGTAACCTAATCAAGGAAATATAAGATCACAGAATGAATGAAGGTTGAATGGGTGATTTTGTACAAAAACAAACACTTCATCTTTGTCAATATATTCAATTAAATAAATGAATAATCACATTCTTAATTCAATAAATATTTGGCACCAAAGAAAATATGTTTCCAATCCCAATACTTTATATCACATAACTGGTACGCGATTTAATTTTTTGTTTATAGGAATAATTTTGAATCATTCATGGATAAAATATGAACTTTGGCTTCTATTTAAGGTTTATTTGAAAGGTTTCTGTTTGTCTGGATTACTATGACACATTTATTAAGAAATATTTAACACTTGAAGGAACATTATAAAATAGTACATTTTAAAGGATAACCATAAATCGCGTTAACGCGATCCCGTTGTTGATGGATAAAATTACTTCATATTGGTCGAAGGTATACATTTGTCTATTAACAAATTTTATTAACTATCTATGAACGGTATTGGTCAATACGTAGCTTGAACGTCGAGTCCTCGACGGCGATTTATAAAATTATAACATCATAAATATTGTTCATTTTTGTTCATTTTTATCATTTTACTCGACGAAAGTCATTAAAATCGTTGACTACTCGACACTATACATTGCATCCAATTACCAACAAATGGAAAAATTTCACGATTCAGTGCGTCGACTTCTCCACGTAAAAATATTGTAACTCTACACTCGATTCTATTCATGTTTCCTTTCTTTGTTTTGAAAACAGATTTACTGATTTATAAGAACCAAAAAAAAAAATAAAAAACATAAAAAATCTCTTTGCAAATACTTTTTTATAATAGAAAAAAAAGCAGTGTTAATATTTATTACTTAATTTCACCAAGAAATTAACTAAGTCATTTGTCTCTTTGTTTTTATGTATGTAATCACGTCAGCCGCAAAAATTACGAAATGTACATGGTTACTTAGAATAACTTTCATTTTTTAATTTCATTAAAATAACAATTTGTTTTCATTTAATTAAAACGATAAACAAACATTAGAAACAAATTTGCAAAAAAAAAATATATATTTTACGTTACTCTTCTTAAAATTTTATTATTTCTCATTCTATTATAAACTATTAGCGCATTATCCTTTTCTTCTTTATTTTATGTCGAATGCTTTGTGTACTTACATCTTTATTGTCGTTTTGCGAAAGTATTTGTTTTGTTACCAAATAATATAATATCTATATAGGTATATAAAAGTATAACGTGATATAAAAATCCGTAACTGTGTACATAATACATCATCGAAACCATTATGTGGGGTGATAATGTACCGAGACTGTTTTTAACATTATCCAATAGAATGCTGGTATTAATATTATAAAATTAAGACGATAAAATATATACAAGAAAGCTTATAACGTAACCATTCAAGTAATAAATATATTATTAAACGATATTTCGCATAGTTGGATTTTTATTGGCATTTGAGATTAAATCCTTGGTGAAAAGTGAATAAAGTAAAATAAATAATAATAATAATACCTAATATCTCTATATATATATATAAAAATATTATGCGATGCGATGCGAAAAGACTAATAAAATGTAACGGATACGATTTGACATATATGCGTAGATTGTTTCTATACAATTTTATGATTATGAAAACATAAATACATATCATTTTTACCGAAAGGTACATAATATATATTAATATATTAAATGTATTATTTTTGTATACTCAGTATTTTAGTGAAAGCTTCCAGCCGAATCATTATAAGACCCCTATATAAGAAGAGCATACGTATATATATATAATTATTATCTATGTGTTCTTATGCAAATCTATAAGTGTCTACAAATATACATAAATACAGTCAATATTATTGTTATTTTAACACTTTAGCTTAAAATTAACTTTTTGACATAATATTAGAATCTTATCTATATAGAATATAATCCTATTGAAAATGTTGTCTTAATATTATTTATTATTTCAATATATTTATTTAGCAGAAATTATACATTTTGTATTTATTATCTAAATAAAAAAAAGAAAAATATTAATATTACCTATTTGAAATTTTATAATTGAATAATTTATATTGGCCACAGCATTAATTTTTGGAGAAGCGAAAAAAATGGTTTTTCTTTTTTTAGCCATGAACTATGAAATATAAAGTGGCGAAATTAATTTCCTTATTTTCTTTATATTAAATAAGGAACCTTTTACGCCTAATCGAAGATATTTCATAAAATATTGGTCAGGTCATTTTGTTGTACTTTGTACAGAGAATATTAGTGTCAGCCTTGACATTTCTTTTCTTAAGAAAACTTTTAATCGATCTTTTTTAGTTTATGAGATATTTCTGTTTAAACGTGTAATATTTCATTGCTGTTATTGTATTACACGCTTATTAATTAAAATCTTAGTCTCGCCAAGGCTAAAAATTCTTCCTTGTACACCAAAATGATACAACTAATTACTAATATAGCTTATGAAATGTCTTCAATATTGATTTAGTTACTTATTTATTATTATCATTTTATTTTATTTTTTTTTGAAAAAAAGCAAGTAGTTATTGGTTTGGATCTCAGGATTGGCTGGGCAAATTTATTTTTAATGAAAATGTACATACTGACGTTTCTAAATATTTCGTTTTTTTGTCCTGGGATCCTTTTTTTTTTTTTTTTTTGGTTTTTTGGCTGACATGGCTCTACCGTTTTATTCGACCCTGTAATTTTTTTTTCTTACAAAAATATTTTTCAAAATTTGGTCAAATTTCTCGATTTTAAAGTAAAAAAGGTAACACGTATATGCAACTTGTGCGTAAATTTTGAATCGTGTGTAGTACCTCAAATAATTATACAGTGTAATAAACACCAGTTCAATAAAAAAAATTATTGTTATAGTTTTATAATTGTTGCGTTATAGTTTTAATTAAGGTAATGGTTACATTACGCTCATTTCTATTTATTTTGATAGACTAATTTTATAAATTATAAATTGTATTGTTCCGTTTAAATGATTTTAATGGATATTTACCTACATATTATTATTTATTCCATTTGAACAATAAATAAAATTTATTGTGTTGTAACTTTAATAATAGAGATAATTGTAAATTTAATAAATTGTTTCAAAAATAATTACTTATAATTGAAATTAGAATTAAAATGATGAAAATAAATCTCTCCGTTTCGAAAATATAAATATAAATGTGTCATATTCGCTTAATCGCATTTGCATTGAAAGAAAAAAAATAATTGTATTTTTCACTATTCAAATCTATTTATTAACTTTATATAATATTATGACAAGTAAGTATATGGAATACGTACGAAATAAATTTTCCGGTTTTTTTTTTCTTTCATGAACTAAAAAATCGTAGTAATAATAAAAAAAAAACAAAAATAAGAACATATACTTAACAAATATACAAAAAAAGAAAAAAAAATACATATGTAGTTATATATATTTTAAAATTATATATACTTTTGCCTCTATAATTGAATTGAAAATAAATTTCAGATTTTCAAGCAGAAAATTGCTGCGGAAACATTTTTTTTGTATTTTTTTAATTTTTTTTTTTTGGACAAATATTTTAAAAACTTATGATGGAGAAAACACCAAAAATCAACATTTTTCTTTTTTCATCCAGTGGTTCTTTATTATATTCCCCCATACGAAAATTTCCATATAAAATTCAATTTCTGAATTACATAATATATAAGTTACTTATATGTTATATCTATATATAAATAAATATAGAGCACTTTATATATAATTTGTCTTTAAATTGATATGTGGATGCATAGATTCATTCGTTTTCCTTCTTCTTCTTTTTCTAAATCGTAATCTTTATAACAAAAAATAATAATAAGAAAGATTCCGTGCTTTTTTAAAAGAAATATTTTCTATATCGTGTACAGAGACAAGTACCGACACGGTAACAGTGATGGGTGGCTCTTTAATATTACATTATATATTTTGAATTGGTTCCATTTCATTTTATGAATACTTAAAACAAATTCGTAAACAGAAATGTGGTTTAACTTTAAGCAATCAATTTGTGTGAAAAAGAAATAATGATTTGGTTGTTTTTTTCTCTCTATTAAATATTCCTAGAATTTTTTTTATTTTTATTCATGCATCTATACTTTTGAAATGTGTGTGTATATCATTAATAAATAATTATATGTATATTAAAATATGAAATATAATATTTGATAACGATAATACGTACCTAGTAGGTACGGTACGTAATATAGAATATTTTGAATTAGAATTATTTCGATTCCTAATACATACAAATGGTGACATTATTTATGAATCCTTTTAAATTGATGAACAATTTTTGTTATTATTGTTTCAACTTATAGAAATTTTCCATTTTCCAAATTAAATTATTAATGAATTATATATTCGACAGGTAATACATAATTTACTATTTCGATGCACACAATTCAATAAACATAGAGTAATACATAATAATAATGAACAATTAATATGATAACGCCTTGTTGCAAGAACCAATTGGCCTTTCTTAAAATTTATAAATTTTTATTATGGATTTGTACGAAAACCATAATGAGTTTAATATTTCATTTAACACTAGTAAGTACAGATTACTGATATATTATAGTTGAATTTGATGTAGCCCCATACATATAATATATATGTATATTGTATATATCTTTACACATAAATTATATTTTCTATTATTTCCATTCTATATAGAAATATGAAAAATATACTGAAATGATATCAATTTGGAACATTCATGAATATTAAATATAATCAGAATATAGCATTTTCAATCAACCGATTTTAGTGAAATTCCACTTGACCTTTCTAGAAGATCTTTTTTATATAAAAGTAATAAATAGTAAAGAAAATTAAGATTCACAATTTGAATATTTTTGAATTAGTTATAACAAGCAACACCAGCAAAATGTTCCTTAAGCATACTCTAACTATAACTATATACTGCCGGTGCCGCTATAAGTTAAAAAAGCGTTTGGGACAATACCATTGCAAAGTTAAAAACCGTATCTTTCCAAAAAAAATAAATATATCTTTTGATTTTATAGATGTTTTGTAATGTTATAGGTGTTAAAAACATCAAAACATGAAAATATTTTCTTTGAGGATATACGGTTTTAAAATTCGCAATGGCATTTGTCCCATACGCCTTTTTAACTTATAACGGCAGTATATATAGGGTTGCGACCAATACTATCGACGATACTTTACGCAAAAAGTATCGACGATACTTTCTGTGAAAAGTATCGACGATACAAGTATCGGTATCGGTATTTTTTTGACGATACTTTTTTTTCGATACTTTTTTTTCGATACTTTTTCCGATACTTTTCTCGATACTTTTTTCGATACGTTTTTCGATACATTTCTCGATGCTTCGTCGAAGGCATTATATTACATACAAATGATCATAACTTCTGAAATAGATCATCTAAGAAACTCATTTTGGTACTGTTAGAAAGCTTATTAAATTCTCTAACTTTTTATCCACTGCGCCCAAATTATCACAATTTCTTAGAGAGGTAAAAAAAGTTTGGAACATATTCATAGAGCATTATTGTAAGTATCCGTTGAGCTATGATTTTTCAAAATTGGCTTAAAATGTCGAATAAGTGAGCTGTAATTTCAGACAACATTATTAATTGTTTGCTTCAGTTTCATAAAATTAGAGAATTTAATAAGCTTTCCAACAGTACCAAAATAAGTTTCTTAGATGATCTATTTCAGAAGTTATGATCATTTGTATGTAATATAATGCTTTCGACGAAGCATCGAGAAATGTATCGAATAAAGTATCGAATAAAGTATCGAATAAAGTATCGTATAAAGTATCGAATAAAGTATCAAAAAAAGTATGGAAAAAAGTATCGAAAAAAGTATCGAGAAAAGTATCGTCAAAAAAATACCGATACCGATACTTTTATCTTTGATACTATCGTCAATACTATACGCAAAAAGTATCGGTATCGTCGATAGTATCGATGACGAAAGTATCGGTCTCGACGATAGTATCGAAAGCAAAAGTATCGTCGATAGTCGCAACCCTGTATACGAGTATAATGCGAAATGTGTAGTAAATTTGGATATTCTGGCGGTAAGTACAGACGTATTAACTAATTTGAAAGTAAATTTTAGTAAAAGGCCAAACACCGAACAACAAAATGTTCCAAAAATACTAAGTATAAGCATTTTGCTTACTTGTATTAAAAAAAAAAAAATGCTATATAAATACTGACCCTCGTTTATTTGCCAGAAAAAGCCTACCGATAAATTGAATATAATTCTTTTGGCACAAAAAATAATAAATAATGAAAACGAGACATTAATATGTTGTTTATGCTATTTACGTAGAAATATAAATCAACGAAAAAAGCTAAGCCTTAGTAAGTATCAGTTTTCTATTTATTTCATAAAACGAAAAATAATACAAATAAAATTAAATATAAAGTATGGAACTATATTTTAAATTAAAACATATTGTAGTCCTTATTACATGAGTAATGTTTTTAATATAAATATATGAATACACATCAGAACATTAAAAAAAATAAATAAATAAATAAACGGGCTAAAGATTAAAAGATTATGTTAATTAAAAAAATGTGCTTGTCAGCTTCAAAAAGTTGTTTGGTTTCAAATTTAATTATGGCTACCTCTGTTTTACATATTCTATTTCTAATTACATATTATAAACGCAAAGGCTGATTGTACAAAATTTAAGCAAACGTAAATAAATGCTTGTGGTACTGCTAACTGTATAAAGGCTGGCTGTTTGAATGAAAAATATATTATACCCTAGGGACCATTACGAATATTAATAGTAATTAAAAGAATAAAATTTACACGTCTCTTTTACTAACAGCTATATCATTTTTCCTGTTATCGTGGACATTTTAATAAAATTAACATCCATTTTCAGTTAATTAAACTTGTTAAATTTTCCAGTTGGAAATAAGTATAATTTCATTTTGTTTAACAGCACGTGTTGTCTTATTTCCTATTTTGTAACATCATTAATTTTTGTTTGTTTTTTGTTTTTTTTTGTCTATTAGGCTGTTCTACATATTGTATATGAAAATGGTAAATAAAATAACAATACTTAGTGCGAATCTTTAGAATATATATAATGTTAATTGTAAATGAGATTGTGACACCGTATTAGTTTTATATTTATTTTCGATATTACACGCAATACGAAAACTTTATAATACTGTTCACAACTTTAATTAAACTTGGCATATAATGTTAAGTATATGCTATATATTATATATCTTTCACGCTTAGAACGTTTATTTCGATTAGAAGCTTGTCACACAAATCCATTTATTCAAGATAGTTCTAAATTATATTTATCTTTAAATATTAAGCGCATGCCTGTACTTTATATAATTTTGGCTTTATGGTGAACTGTCTGTAATTTTCAGATAACTATTTGAATAAAAGAAGAGTGCACTGCACATTAGGGTGAAGCGAAAAAAAAAATTGAAATGCCTGTGATGTTGTTTAAAGCTTTATTGCATTTTTTTAATGAAATATTTGCTAATTTAATTTTTTTTATAAACCTGATAAGACCAAATGAGGACTTTTTTTTACAGGTACCTAGCTGCAAATATAGATCATAAAATATAAAAAAAAATGAACTGATTTGATTATGAATTGCCGGACAGTTATCGTGCAGCACTAAACGGTTAGTCAAACATTTTCAAATTTCAATTTCATCTCAATAAAAAATCAATTATAATTGCTATCTTGATGTTCCGAAAACTTGTTCGGAAATTGTGTTAGATAAACATTTAGAACTGTTAAATGTAGCATTTATTAACCTTTCTGGCATGTTTATTCAGAAATTTAAAATCAATTAAGGCTATATTCCACAATATATTGGCAAATTTAATTCTTAATAGTACCTATGTAAACGTTTATTACTTTCGTTTACTACTAAAGGTGGATGTTTCGAAACATCACTTCCGCGCTGTGGCGCCTTGTTCTAAAATACAATTATCGACAAGCAATAAACTATTTAAAATTTAACAATAAATAGCGATAAATAGGTATTTTTTCATTCCGCCTTCAATGAAATTGCGTAAGAACTATGAATATGCGATAAACGAATTCCCTGGATATGATATGATCTGTCCGCTTAAGCACTTTTTCTTTTGTTCAGAATGATACCAAAAGACACAGAATTTTGTACTCGTGAAAATATAAATGCTTTTATTTTGGTTTCGATCTGTTCATTAAATCTCGAGGACAATAAACAAAAAAAAAATTGTTTATTTCGCTTTTTCTCTGGAGACAGTTGTCGGATATTGGTCATCGATCTACTAATAGACGCAGAATCTTGTACCTGTGAAAATATATATGTTTTGGTCAAGAAATCCTGAGAAATATGAAAAAAATTATGATTCTTTTCCAACTTCTTTCACTAAATTGTGTTCCCCATGACCGAAAAATGAAAAAGTTCAAAACTAAAATATAATTATGTTGAAGAGAAAAATATTTTGCGTCTTTTGGTATATTAACCATCAAAATCCTCCCACTGAAATCGATGAAAATAAAAACAAATACAAACCAATATACTTTATTCTTTTCAAAATTTCTCAAAAATGAAGTAAATATATATACAAAAACGGTCCACCCTACGCATTATACATTCCATTTAAATTTTATGATAATAAAACCATAGATAAATTTTCTACATATGTACATTGTACATCCATATAATTATTCTCGCATTCTGTTACAAAATATGTAATTAATTATCTAAATGTCAACAGAATGATCAATGATCATACATCTAGTGGGAATAATTTCATTTTATGGCAAACAGAGAAATATGTATTTCCCACAAAATATTATAAATATTATTATTATTATTATTATTATAACGCATTATGACGTACACCAAATAATAATACACACACTGTTAACTGAGGATAGTGATGGCAATAAACACACTTTTGTGCTCATATTAAAGGCATCATTTACAATCTAATCTATTTAAATTAAACAGGATGCTATAATCTAAAACAGAAAGCAAAATCATATAAGTATGTGTTATGCCTTTAAAAGTCATTTGTTCAAATTGATATTTACTTGTATGCTAATCTTTTGTACTTTATTTTAATGATAATATAAAATGTAAATAAGGAAACAAATATAATGTAACACTAACAATGAAAAGAAAAAAAAATGAAATAAAGAAAACAATTATAAAAGATCAAAGCATAAATTTCTTTATTGAAATTTCCAAAACGAATAAAAAATGTTTGAAATACGAAAAATATATTTTTAAAATAAATTTGATTCAACTTAAATTCTTTGGAAATTTTCCTTAACTTATTACATATTAATTTTCACTGCAGCAAATTATTAGAAAAATGAATGCTTAATTTCTGGAATTTTGGATACCCTCAATAACCAAAAGCAAAATTTTTTTCGGGCTATCGACGTATTTTTTTTTTGTAGATGGACCCCTAAAATGAACATCTGTAAAAAATGATTTAAATTAAATCAATTGTTCTTAAAGTTTTCGAAGATTTGTTATAGGCATGCACTTTTTCATACAATATTTCCTCCGATTTCATACAAAACATCAAAGCCCTTGGGCGACCATCAAACTTGTATCAAATGGTTTAAAAAAAATACTTAAGCGTTTTACATCTAAATACACAAGAATTTGCCCGGTAACCTAGAAATATCGAAAAAAAGAGTTCGTGGGTGCCCTACTACATATAAGTATTTCTCTTTATTTTTGGCTAAGGCAGAAAAAATCAAAATAGCAAAAGTAAAGTTGTGTACCAATTAATTGACAGTATGCTTTTTAGGGAGAACGAAAGCAACATATGTAAGACTAACAAAATTTTGTGATTTTATTAGATATGAATGTCGATATAAATAAATTATGGCCTTAAATATTATAAAACTTTTGATCCTTATTCATATCAACAAAAACATAACAATGATCAAAGTTTTACTCATATAATCTATTGAACTGAAAAGCATACACATTAAAATTTAATTTATATATAGGTATATTCAGTATAAGATATGCCTACCCAACCACTTCATTGCTTTTCTTTCAGTTAATTTCACCTTAATTATAAATTATTTAGATTAAACATAATCGCATAGGTATTATAATATTGAGATATGTTATAATAAGCACTTTGTAACCCATATCATCGTCATCATATTATTTAATTCAAAAATTAGGTAAAGATTTTGCTATTATATACATTTAATTCGTATTTCATTTATCTCACAATACCGAAAATTCATTATTTAAGAATGGCTTTAAAACATATAAATCTACATGTGTCATAAATTGTGTACAATGTGTCCGTGTATTTGCATGCTTAACAACGTGTATGTATTGAATTGACTTCATAGGATTTCAGAGGGCTAAAAAGGTAGTTAAGCCCCATATTTAACATTATGTAAATTTTTATAAAATTCCTCGGTTTAATTCATTTTAAACATTTTAGAGGTTGGTTAAATGAATTCTAAGCAATTCTTTATTTATTGTTTGCGTGAAAATAATTATATGTAATACGATAATACTTGTTAGGGTGGTTTATTTTGCAACATTTTATTGATTTTCTATGTACGTATTATAAGGTTATTAGCTGTAGGTAAGACAAATAAATTCGCAGTTTGTCATGGATTTTTCATAACAAATTAGCTACATATTTAATTTGTCATTTAAATTTGTGGACACAGAGCCAAGTACTTAAATTTACACATTTTTCCATTACACGGTCAAACGTAATCGGTTCCGCCAAAAGTGAAATTTCTCATCATGATTTAAAACAACCGACATTAAAAAAAATTGTTAATTATTTTTTGAAATATGAATTTTCGAAAAACTAAATTCTCCTAGTCTAGTCTACCTTTTTTTTTTAAATGTATTCGTTACTCTCACAGAATAGTTATTTGCTTATCTAAAAATATATACTCGTATATATATGTAGTACTTGAACTTCATACATATAAGCTCAAAATATGGGTGATGCCTTTTAAGGTTCTCAAAAATATGATCAGTTTTAATTTTAAAAAAACTAGGTAAAATTAATTTAATGGGAGTATTGCTTTTACACCCGGTAAACGGCGTAGGTAATTGTCGTAGACATAGTATAGACTTTTTAAAGTTTATGAAACATCGCAAAATTTTTGTATAAAAAAAATGTTATATATAAAAATAGTTTACTATAGATATCGTGTAATCTTAAGTACACCATAAGACGTGTTTTTCTTTTTTACGACGACAAGGATGACAGTTATGATTTCTTTTTTCACAAAGTAAAAAGATGCTATGTGTTAAGTTTATTTTAATATATCGTGTAGCAAAACCATATTGTAAAATTATTACAAAATATATGATAAAATTCAAAATTATTTTATAATGTCAAGCCATTTTCAATTCAGCAATAAATTAAAAACACATTTTTTCGAACCAAATTCTTGACACGAATATAAATATTTATTCACATTATGCCCTTTTATATTCACTAACCCGAACAATTGCACAGTATACTCTTGAGATTTGAGAATGTACGGATATTACAATATTATACACGAAGACGTGTATCAAAAAAAAGAAAAAAAAAAAGTAATAAATTTTTCATGTTCATAATATTTCTAAATCTTGATTCGTTATATTTAGTAAAAGAACCTACACAGAAAATTTAGAAAGAAAATAAGGTGTAATATGTATTGATATATGATTATATGTATAATATAACGCAAAACGCTTATATATGTCAAATGTCTGCAATGAAAACCAAATTAATGGAAGGAGGAATAGCATATTAATGAGACAGCATTCTTAAAATGAAAAAAAAAAAATGTCAATTGGCAATGGAAAATTCTATTAAACTTATTTCGAAGAAATGATAATACTTTTTTTTTTGATAACTTTTGTATACATCAAATAATTTTCTCAAATTCTCATCGAATAGGTAATATAAATGAACGATAACGACACCCGCAGATTGTTCCACAAATTTCTCTATATGTATTAATATTTTCTAGTGGCTGATAAGTATATATAAAATAAATAAAGTAGAATAAAATGAAGGTATGTTTGCTTGTTGAATCGATAAGAGAAAATAAATGAATATCACTCTTTAAGACATGATGTATGATGAATATATTTCTTTTTCCGGAAATCCTTGTCAACAAAATACCATTACAATAATTTTGTTCTTCTTATTCTTGTCGTCTTTAAATAGTAGTGTCCCAAAAAAAAAAAAAAACTGACGATCACAAATATTCGCTTCTATTTTTATTTTAAAAAATTTCGAAGAATGATTCGGCAGATGTTTTTTTTTATATATTTAATTTAGCTCTGTAATACTGTCTAAATTTTCGTGCCATTTTTATGATTTCTTAAAGTTAGAAACACGAATTAAAATAAATATAAAAAAATACTATTGGATCGAATATTTGTGATCATCGATTGCTTTTTTTGTACAAATTAATAATTTAGTTACAATTGAAAAAAAAAAATCTCTTTAAAAAATAAAATGGATTATTCGGATGAAGCATATCCACACTTTACGTAGATGTTTATAATACGAAGTATATTTAAGGTGAGAGTGTATTCTTTTCAATGACATGGCAAATAATGGCCACTTATGTTGAAAATATATTTTGTTGTGTATTTCAAATATTTTCATTCATCTTTGCCACTACAATTGAAGGTGGATCTAGAGCTTTAGTCTATTTGATTTGCTAGAAAAGGTGGTTAACACTATATTGAGCTTATTATTTTTATATAATATGTTGGTTGTCGTTACTTATATATCTTGAACAAAAAAAAAAAAAAAAATTGAAAAAATAAGAAGTACCTTGTACGCTAGAATAGGCATTCAAGAATATGTTTATGTAAAAAAAAGGATGCAGAGTAGATTTTTATAAAAAAAACAAAAAAAATAAACAAATAAATAAAAATAAAAAAAAATATTTACTTATTTAACTCGAGCGTAGTGAAAGGGCCAAGCTTTTCAGAAATAATTATCTACAATCATTTGATAGAAGTTATAATTATACTCATAAACTAAAATCGCACTAAATTTTTTGTTCAGAATTTTCGGATATTTGTGCAATATTTTTGGGATGCGACACATATATTATTATTTCTCCTTTATCAAAATACAACCAAACCATAAACACGGAATCATTTTTATTGTACGTCTGTACAATTACCAAATTTTACTGAACATTTATATTTATTTTACTGGGGGTGAATTCTTGAATCAATCGAATACTATTCGCATAGTACACTTTTCGCACGATATAATTACTACTAGCTTTATTTAAATTCTTTCATTTTACCTTCGTTTATTCGAATGCCGCTAAATCAATGAAAATCGTACAAAAAAAGAACAATATATAGGTACATATTCTTAAATTGTGAATGGCCACTCGTTATTATTCGAATGATTTGCATGCGATTAAGTGAGCTGTGAAATTACGAAGAAGACATGAAAGAATTTAAATTAACCAGATAGTAAAATAATATTCGAGTGACTCAAAAGAATTCACCCCTGAACAGAATATTTATAGCCAAACTAAATGTGTGCTTGTCATTTCATTTATAACTTTTTATTATGATGTGACTGTAAAATAAAATATCAATATTTTATTGTCAATATTTCTGTAGATGTTATAAATGCTACGGTCATGGTCAATTGGTTTTCAGAATTAATGAAACAATACATATGTCCTTGTCTGTCTATTTTCTGGCGAAAATAATAAAAATCTTAAAATTAATAATGAATATACATATTATTTTACTTACCCCAACATTACCAATCTATAACAATTTTTTGGTGGTGGTTGACTGTCATCGCATGAACCAGAACTACCAGGACTTGGACCAGGCCCATGACAAATATCTGCTGATGGACTACGTGGACGATCTGCTTGTACACCATTTGATCGTGAACAAAACCACGTACTGCAACGATTTAATCGATTTGTACATTCCATTGTAAATGAACTAATTTTATCACCCACATCGATTATATGCTTTTTGGTACGACCACAGGCCGTATTATTTTCATCACTATTCGGTGTGATATCAAATGTATTTTGAAACGTTTCTTCATTATCGTCGTCGGGGGAAGGCTCTTTTATTTGAACCGGTATTTCTGCGGTTTTCTTCTATTTATCCGAAATATTTTGGTAAATAGGCTTCTTTACAAAACTTTTCTAATCACTTCACAAGAATGAATAGTGGTGTAAATATTTTTTTTTTTTAAATATTTAAATGATATTATTAAATTAGAAAAAACAAATAATTTAATTTCTTGATAGTATTCTCATTTAATGTATTGCTTTAATTCAATATAACGTTTTATAGCGTAGGTAGTTGTTTTCGATTCTTTCAAATAACTTTATAAATAACTCATTTGTATTAAACAAAAGTTAAATTAAATTGGTTTTAATTTTATTTCGTCGAATCTGAAATTGTAAATTAAACAAATCGTTAAAAATATTATTTATAGAATGGAATCATGAGTATTATATTAGAGTATAGTTTATATTCTTCAGTTTTATAAAGTTATTAAATAGTAATAATTAATAAATCATATTCAAAGTAAAATTATTTTTCTGAGTAATGCGAATTTCTTTTTATTCTCGTCTCTTACGAAACTTTCAATTACCACAATAACTATAGTTAAAAATCATAAATGTAGTCATGTAAAAATTTATGATAGTGTTATTACATACGGCCCCAAGAACGTAATTTTTTGCGTTCTGAAGGTGATAACCGGGTCATTAAAAATTTGTTTATCTTCTTTCGAATATATTATGATCAATATGAATGCTATTCATGCAAATTCAATAAAGGAATTGAACGTGTTTAAACCGCTTTGAGGCAGTTTGATGCCCTGATTCAATATCTTAAACCCATTTAGTATATTCTAGATATTTATTTAATTTTTTTATTTACCCAAAACAAAATTTCTTATATGTAGTACATATTATATAAAATATATGAGGGTTCTAATACCAAAAACGGTAATATCTATAATTTAATTTTTTGGTAAATCGCAAAAACCCGTCAAGCTCGAGGTCAAGTCTTTATTATGCTCTGCGAAAAGAAAAAAAAATAATGAAAATATCCGCTTTTGTGTTTGTACACAAGATCAGGCCCGTAGCTACGTACAGGCGAAGCCAGGCTTAGCCTGTTAGATTAATTGACAAGCCTGTCTCATCTCTCTCAT